>JABXWE010010408.1:0-63771 GCA_014611495.1 Limonius californicus | reverse complement strand
TAATAAAAAAATACTTATCTCTGAGGCCACACCACATCGAAGATTTTTCGTCAACTATCAGTTTGAAAAATGCACGATTCAGCCCGTTGGAATAAATAAACTGTCACAAATACCTTGTTCTATTGCAAAATTCTTGCAATTGCCAGAACTAGAGTCTTACACCGGGCACTGTATGAGACGCTCTTCTGCCACACTTTTGGCTAATACAGGCGGCGACATTATAAAAGTCAAACAACTAGGAGGCTGGAAGTCGACTTCAATTGCAGAAGGCTATATAGAAGAATCCGTTTCCTCTAAAATTGACCTCGCGAAGAAAATTCGAGGTAGCAGCTCCACTTCAACAGAACCAAACATCGAACCATCCGAATGTGTGCAACCTGGAAGTGAGTCTACGTTTGTTGGTACTACTTCCGATTCGAATAAGCCTTCCACCGTTGTAAATATGTCGAGAGATGAATCAAATAATTGTTTAGCGTTCACTATTAATATTAATATTAGTGTTAAATAAGAGTTAACAATAAATGATGGTTTGACCTTGAAATGCGCCTTCAATAAATAATAGTGAGTTAGACTTGTAACTCACTAGTGAGTTAGAATTATAATCAACTAGTGGGTTATAAACCACATTACTTGTTCGAAATCACCATAGTTATATCGCTTTTATACGTGTGTGTTGGATAAATACTTTTTTTTTTAGAAACGTCAGTTATTGACATTAATATATGCCAAGTTGTTATCTTCTTGTTTAAAAAAGTTATACGTTTAATATCACTGTAGTGCTGGTGATTTGGATGAAATGGAAAAATTCGAGACAAGGGCTATGATAAAATACCTCTTTAATAAGGGTTTGCCATCGCAGAAAAGTTATAATGACATGTTCAGAGTGTTGGGCGATTCTACCTCGTCATATCGAGTACTTAAGAATCGGTGCCGGAATTTCAAGGAAGGAAATCTTGTCAACATGCACCAGGTGCTGGGCCACCAAAAACGGTTGTCACTCAAGAGAATATTGATTTGGTCCAGGATAAGGTACTGAGTGACCGGAAACCAACATTCAAATATATTACTGAGGTATGTGGCTTTTCCGTTGGAAGCGTTGAGAAAATTTTGCACTAGGAATTGGGTCTGAAAAAGTCTGCGCACGATGGATTCCGAAAATGGGTTTCTCCCCGCTGCGAGCAATTTCAGATTAATGGACACCGATTTGTATGCATTTTTGGAAGGATTTATAACTGTAGATGAAACCTGGATTCATCATTTTGATCCAGAGTCAAAATGACAGAGTGTGGAATGGCGGCAAAGTTCCGTGTGACTTCATCGGCCGGAAAGATAATGGCACAGTGTTTTGGGATTGTTGATTATTTGCCACGTGGTCATGCAATAATGAGGGGACATTGCGCAAAACTCATACCAAAAGTTCGTGAGGTTATAAGGCAAAAAAACGTGAAATTGAAACGCAGCGTTCTGTTCCACCAAGACAATGCTCCCGCTCACAAGAGCTGCGTTACTATGCCGGCTATCCACAATGCTGTATTTGAGATTTTAAAACAACCCCCATATTTTATAGGAACTCATTTTTCGGACGATGAAGGGGTGAATGGTGGTTTGCAGTGTAACACAGAGTTTTTTCTAAAAGAATTGAAGCTCTTCATGATCGTTACACAAGTATGTTAACCTTTTACGGCATTATGTTGAGAAATAAAGTTGTTTCAAATATTTAAGTCATTTGGTTCTATATCAAGGACAATAAATGATTAACCAACCTCGTATTTTCAGTGAGTTCGTTTCATATCCGATTTAATGGGAAGTGATTCTTCTACTACTACTCCTACTATTGCTACTACTACTACTACTACTACTACTTTTTAAACAGATAGCTATTTATTATGTGCTCTAAACACGTGTGCCAATAGTTTAGCAACGGTGTATACCTTCCATATTTTTACTGAAAACATACACCAGGATACTAAATGTATTTTCACAAATCCAAAGAAGATCTCACACAAATTTCGATAGTAAATAATAACAATGTGGGCATCTATTTGAAAAATTAAATAAAATTAATTCATTGAAATTTGAGAGGACCCTTTAAAGTGCATTCTTTTTAGTGGTCTTATACTTGCCTTCGAAATAGTAAAAAAAAAACTATTTTCTAAAATTGATTGATTAACATAAATTTCAACAAATTTCCGAAACGTAAGTCTTGCTGCTTTTTAAAATATTTATTAATAGCTGGTTTTTTCGTGTTTTTGTAGTTAAGTGTAGATGCTTGTTTTAACAATAATAATTTGATGTTCATATGAAAATATAAAATGAGTGGGACTGTAATTGGTGGATCTATAAAATGAAAACTTATGCATGTATTGTGCTTTTCCAATTCACATATATCATATATCTCGGGTAAATTCCTGTACTTAAAAGACACTTAAACATGTAATCATTAAATACATAAGCATCCAACCTAATGGTTTATTGCTTTATGTAATAATTGTTGCCTAGGCGCTTCATATTCAAAGATGCAATCCATTGATACGCCACCTACTTCAAAAAACATTGAAGTTATGAAGTACAGGGTTTACTAAAGTGACTCAAAATATGCTAAAATTGGCGATTTCAATGGTCACCGTATCACGTTAATATGATGTCTTTGTATACCTTGCTTTTTTTAATTAGTATCCAAAATTGAAATAAAAATCAAAATTTGAGAAATAAGTATTAATGATAAACAGATTTCCAAAAGTAGTGCAAAAATACCCTCAAATCAATCTACGTTATGATGTATATGGACCTAATTTAGTGAAAATTATTCTCCTTACTACAAGCTGCTATCCTTCAAGAAAGCGTACAATCGTAGTGTCAAGATTTATTTATAACTGTTATAAAATTAGAACAATGCCAAAACTCTGTAACGAATGTGGTATACTATACGCATTGCCTTGTATATTGACTGTAGTTTGCTTTCCAGTGTTTAACTAGACAGCTCAATGTCCCAGGAGGAACACGTTAAAGAATAAAATAGTTTATCGATGTAAAAATTTACGTTTGATTTTTTGTGTTCCCATATCGGATTAAGATACCCTTAAGTAGATTTTCTTCATTTGTAATTGCAGGAGATAAATTATATTTAGGATATGCCTAAGTTCTTTCATCCTCTTGAGAAGGCTAATAAATAATACCTATCCAATAACTTGCATTTAATTTGCTTTTTTAAAATAAGGTTATTATTATAGACAGGATAGTTAGGCAAAATGCCTTTTTTTATAAATGGAGAAATTTAAGGCAGACCCTATTTAAAATCCGTTTTAGAGCATATGCTTTTCAAAAACGCATATATTATTTTGAATTTGTTGTCTTTATTGGGAGTTTTGAATTTAATTTGCCTTTTTAAAATATTTTTTTACCGTTTTTGCCTATTTAGTGCTTTTTCTATCCATTTTTTTTTGTTTTTTTTGTAATTTAGTTCTTAATTTCAAATTAAAATAAAATATTAAAATTTTTTTGTGAAATTTCGAAGAAAGCAAACATGTTGGAAATTCGTAAAAATAACTGCAAGGGAATTTGGTCGCAGAAAGCCTTTAAAGCTGAAAAGGCAGTATACAAGGATTATATAAAAAAAGGAAAGTAAAAAAGTTTTCCTGGCTGCCAGAAAAAATTACAAAATTAGAGGAAATTCAGTTGACTCTCGTCGAATCTTTAAATATTGTTGAAGAAGTAATCAATCTCACATCCAAAGCTCCAGCACCAGTAGGGGAAACATTAAAGAGAAACTAAATTACGTTTTACAAAAAAATCCTTCCTTTGAAATTCTACATGAAATTTCTAAAATTCACCAAGGTGTTTCAAATAATGATTTAGGATTGACTCCAGAGCAGAGAAGTTCTCTGAAATTTGCCCCTATCATTTCTTGGGACGTGGAGAGATCATTTTTGGCTTACAAGCAAATTTTGAGTGACAGAAGAACTACTTTCACAGTTGATAATTTAGAGAAACTTCTGGTAACTAGTTGATACCAAAATAAAAGCAACACAGAAAATTAATTGGATTAAGTGGCTATTGTACACGTAGGTATACTTTTGCAAATAAAGTTTGTTTTTCTATTCTTAATTTGGATTTGTATATTTTAGTCTTAATGCCTTTCTTCTCCGACAACTATTTTGCTTTTGTATGCCTTTTTTTGCGTTTTTATGGTCTTCTTTGCTTTTTTATGTGTTTTCTTGCTAATTTTTTAGCCTTTTTGCTTGCCTTTTTTGAGGTTTTATTGTGCATAACTGTCCTGCCTTTAGTTATTATTCAATTATGTTGCTTTGGATGTTACAGGTTGAAAAAATTACTTGCAAAAGCTTTTAAGATTGTACTGAAATCATATTAAACAGAAGGTATATTATAATTCTAAAAATATATTGTTGCTTATATAATAGTTTAGCATTGTAAAAGTTACTGGCTTTCAGGCTAAATAAATATACAAAATACAATGAGTGCGACACGAATGCAACATTTGACGTGGACGTAAGTGGGGATTATACCGGGTGATGGAGGTAAACAAAAACGAATACGTTAATCTAATTTTCAAAAATATTGAAGTTGGGAATTTACCTGTATTTTAATTATCTTACTGTTAATAACTATTAAATTGTTTAACGTGTATTACTTTGGGATTCAGTAAAGTGAAACACTTTTTTCTATTTCATTGGCATTTGACGTTTTAGAATATTTAATCAAAATTCTTAAAAGGTATTTTAAGATATATTATTAGAAAAGTTAAAATCGTTTCGGTGATCCTATTTTTAAAATGTTTTACACTGTAGGGCTGTTAAAGTGACGCGAGTTTACATTATTTTGCTTATTTGTTTTTAAGTAAACGCTCGTTAAAATTTCATAGAGAGCGTAGTTTGACAAAAAGAACTTGTTTGATTGCAATGGAATATGCTTTTCAATTCAATTATTTTGTAACGATGTACTTCAAAAATAAAATATATCTAACGTTTGTTAAGAGTTGTAATATTCCTCGACATTTAAAATTTATTCAAAGAGGATTAACGTTTCGAAATACGGATTTCGAAAGATATACATATACATTTACAAAAAGAGATTTGGGATAAACTTTATAATAGATTCAATTTTTTCTATAAAACTAGTTGACGTTTTCCTACAGTGAGGGAAAACCAGAACAGTGTATGAACATGCAATTTCTTCTTCTAGAAATTAATTCCAACAATGGTATTATTGCCATTTCACCTTTTAACTGAAGACTGGTTTGTTTATTCGATTGATTCTGTAACTTTTGGCTACTCCTACTTCCATCAATAAAAACCGCCGTGCAGTAAATACTTTTAAATACAAGTTTTCATCAGCATTCCAATTTTAGTTATATATAAAAATATAGTCACATTTTAGAGATAATAAACTTCTCAAAATTAGAAATTGTAGGATAGAAATCAAACGAAAATTACAGCGACAAAATGAATTTTAAATTTATTAACGAGTTTGACCGTTACGAGCCGTACGGTTTCGGAAAACTTGGCCAATAAATAAGCTACACAAAGTGCTAAAATTCCAAACATTTTGTCAATTCAGAAATGTTAACAAGATAAAATTTAAAAGCCTATGTCGAATTTCCATAAAAGACTTCCTGGATGGAACTGGAATCAGAGAGGCATCTTCAATTCTATGCCGGGTGTTGAAGTGTAGTGTAACAGATTTTCGACACAATTCCTAACACCTTGATTAATTGTCTGCAACAATCTTATTTAAACGTGTATTCAAAACAGCCGTATAAACATACCCACAATAACACTCGTAAATAAACCAATTGATTAATGGCATTCAATAGGTGAACCGGTTTTTATAAGCTGCTTAGTGTTTAATTACTCAATAACCAATCAAAAATTACTGATAAGTTGTTAAGCCGTTGCGCACACATGTTTCTAATTATGAAATTGATTAACAGAACCCCATGCACCAGGACCCATTAACTACCCAATAATAATAATTGATTTAATTTTGTTTGTGTTTTCGATTTTTTCACTCAAAGGTTTTGGAAATTAATTTGATACACATTCGTGCATTTTTAAACCACACAGGCGAGATGGCAATTGGTAGCTGTTGTTATTATGCATCCTCATATTTCAATTTGAAATAGCATTGTTATAGAACATCGTTAGCATCGAACCTCACACTAACAAAAATGTTATCATGATTGACACTATACTAAATGCATTCCAAAATTAGTCAAGGGCAACTGTTTAGAAGCCGTCCTGTGGGCATTGGCGTTTTTGTGAAGACGTTTGTATACAGAAATTATGAACCCGTTATCCCCGAACTACTGATAAATTATTTATACCGTGTTGAAAATTTAACGGGAATAAATTCTGTTACTTGGATATACAGTATTATTGTAATAATTCCTAAAACACGTCAATGTTAGTTGTTTTCTGGCTATATTTTAGCGATCATATTCTTAGTTTATCTTCATCTGGAGGTGCAACCACCCCTAACTGTTTCTTTCAAATGTAAGGGTATGCCAAGTGACACATCGTTTAAAAGCTCATTTCAAGAGGAATACAACGTATGTTTTATTTTCTAATTATTCTAAGAAGTTACTTAATAACACAAAATTAAACCTTACAATTTAAATTAAACGCTGTTTAATGTAAAACATGTTCAAAATGTGCACCATGTCTTTCTTGGCAAAACGACAATCGATGATTAAACCCATTTCTTACATTTTGTTACATTCCGGGTGTGATTTGCCCGATTTCATGCCTTATATGTTGCTACAGATTCTCAATATTGACCGATATCAGACGTGAAATTAGGCAAATCTCAACGGATTTTTTTTATGGATGATGACCTACAAGGATCTTACCCTGACTAACTAGTCTACCAGACTAACCATTAGTTTTTTTCTAATCTAAACTACTAATAACTAAAACCTAATGTTCACCCAGTGGTGTCCAAGAGTTTTCTTCGATTACTTATGGCGCTGCACTCACATATACGTGAATTTTCACTCACACACTACACTAGTTCGTAGGGTTTTGTTCTCTTCAATCCTCTTACCAATACATTGGTGTCCAGGAGCTGGATCGCTTTGGGATTGACCATGATTGTGAAGTCTCAATTCATGCTTTGTGGCAAATTGTTTGATCTCATGACTAGCAACACCTTGAATACCGAGGTCACGATAGATGTCCCTGTTACGTACATACGAGGTCGGACAAATATATAACGGGATTGATCAAATACAACGCATGTGAGGTAGCTATAGGTGAAAATACCTCTAGCGTCCTTCGAAGTAATCTCCCTCGACTTCTACGCACCGTTGACATCGACGATACAAGTCGCGGAAAGCCTGCTTAAACTTGTCGCGAGGAAGTGCGTTTAGCTCGGCGGTATCATTCCGTTGAATGTCTTCCACGTCGTCAAAGCGCCTTCCCTTGAGGGTCAATTTCAGCTGAGGAAACAGCATAAAGTCCGCTGGAGACGATCCGGCGAATAGGGAGGATGTTCTAAGACTGGGACATTTCTTGTCGTCAAAAACGTTTTCACAATCAAGGCAGAATTCACAGGGCCGTTGTCGTGTAAAATGTGCCACTTGCCGGAGGCTGCCAAATGCGGTCACACACGTCGAATGCGTTTTAGTAAACGCGTAGTACAGGCTAGTGACAGTGACTCCCGGTGGCACAAATTCCTTGTGAATGATGCCTTGACTGTCGGAGAAAGTGATCAGCATGGTCTTCATTTTCGATTTTTGGAGACGGAATTTCTTTGGCCTGGGAGACGTCTTCGATCGCCATTCCATGCTTTGTCTCTTGCTTGCTGGATCGTACTGGAAGCACCACGACTCGTCATCAGTAACGATTGAATCCAGAAAATTTGGGTCACTGTTAGTTGTTGCAATGAAGTCGCGGGAGGTGTCCACTCCATGCGCTTTTTGCTCAGCGGTCAAATTGTGCGGGACAAATTTGGCACAGACCTCCCTTTTCTTCAAATTCTTCTCCAAAATGTTTCTAATGGTTTCATGGCTAATACTCAGCTCCTGCTTCATTATTCTCAGTGTCAGTCGTCGATCAGCCGCCACAAGTTGTCGGACTTTTTCGATCGTTACGGGGTTTCTCGGTGTGATCGGACGACCGGGCTTCTGATCATCGTAAAGGTCCTGCCGATCTTCACGAAGTCTGGCAAACCAATCGAAAACGCGAGTACGGGACATGGCCTCATCGCCATACACAGTTTTCAATATCTCGCAGTTTAGTGTTATGAGTCATACTCAAATACTTTGCCGTGTTTGCATACAGTATTGTATTGTTATTAATAGTTACAGGTACCTGATCTCTGATTTTCTTATTAGTAAAATTGATGTGGGTAGACTTGTTCTCGTTTACTTGATCTTCCATTTCATTGACCATCTGGTGATCTGGTTACATGCTACTTGGAGTCTTTCTGTTGCTTTCCTGGCAATGTTGCAAAATATAAGAAATGGGTTTAATCATCGATTTGCTTTTGCCAAGAAAGACATGGTGCACATTTTGAACATTTTTTACATTAAACAGCGTTTAACTTAAATTGCAAGGTTTAGTTTTTTAACGAGTAACCTCTTAGAATAATTACAAAATAAAACATGCGTTGTCTTCCTCTTGAAATGAACTTTAGAACGAAGTGTCACTTGGCATTCCCTTACATTTGACATAAAAAGTTAGGGGTTGTTGCACCCCTCCGTTGAAAATAAACTAAGAACATGGCCGCTTAAATGCAGCCATTGAACAAATAACATTGACTTTCTTTAAAACGTTTACAGAAATACTGCACATCCAAGCTGTGGAATTTATTTCCACCCTGTAGATATAAATTTCTTGAAGAATTCGTTAAGCAGAACCTATACTGTGAAAGAATTGCAATTATACAGTGCATAAAAAAACATGAGTTGCCAAACCAAACGTATGCGTGATATAAGCGATTTTATTTTTCACGTTTTATTAATATTTGACGCAAATAAATACAATTAATTGCTTAATTGCTAGTTTTTAGCAGTCTCATTCAATTTGTTATAGAAACTTGGCGGTATTAGGTATTCATAGTTGCTGCCTACGGTGTCTATCCACTTGCTCGCTACCGTTTGCTCGTCTCTGTTTACTTGACTGCCGTTTTCTCGTGGCTCCCAGTGCTCAACAATTATTTGCTCGCCAAGCCGATTGCTCGTCGGACAGATGCTCGACAAGCAATTTATTCTTAAAATGAAATACTATTCGTAAACATTTAGTATATGCTGTTGGTAATTCGCAAAATCATACATTCTTCTAAGGAATGTTGATAGTTGAAGTAGGTTTGCCGGTTTTCGTACTTGAATTCGTATAGGGCAATATTTATTTTTTTGTTCTTAATAGAATTAATTAGAAGTCTATCTCTATATATTTTTAAATTATTTTCGATTAATAACTTGTCGAAACGACATTAAAATTGCATTATTGATGTCCATAACAAAATTTAAAGTCGTTTTTCTGCGTTGGTGCAGTTATGCTTAGTACTGTGACCAAGTTGGCTGTCGAGCAAACAGATGGCGAGCAAATGACCTAGAACCCTGCGTACACTAATATGTTTAGGAAAACCCAAACAGAAAAGTCTTAAGGAGTTAAAGGGTTGCCTCAGAGGTACACAGCTTTGCTATATAAAAATATTCTTATTAGTAGGCATCGAAATTGCTTCCAAAACTCTGTATTTTTGTTGTATCTATCGAGTTTCCACTTAACGAATACCTTATTTAGGTAATGTGAAATCATGGCTGGTAGCAATCCTAAACCTAAATTTTTGACGCAGAATAGTTTTTAATTTATACCATTCCTTGTATGGCATTCCAGGAAATATAATTTACAAATATAAAAGCTATACATAGCATAAGAAAGATTTTTAAATTATTTTCTGCTTAATTTTGAATAGTCTCAAATTCTGAAAATACAAATTCTATTTCAACTTAATGACTTCCTAATACCAGTTCTGAGTAGAATGTCTTAGTACAGGGGGTTTCGGCAACCTTTTCGAGGAATCGAATCACTTGAGTAACCAATAAGTGGTGGCGGACACCTCGCAGAAAAGGGTTCTTTTGTAAACTTAGCTACAAAACAAATAACGCTTCTTAACTCTTAAGTCGGGAGGTGGCATATTTTTCGATCCACGAGATCTTGCATTCGCTTCTGTGGAAAAGGTATTGGAGTCGAGGTGGCGAGGTTCCAGGTACGTATCCTCCATTAAGTGTGCCAGCTTGTGTGGTGGCAGTGTCTACCCATTCCGTGAGTACCTGCGAGGCATTGGGGTTGCGGTAGGTTTTAGAATACTACGTCACAGATTCATGATTAGTAAAACCAATAGAAGGAATAAATCCAAATGTAACAGCCGTTAATTGGTCATCGAAGCAAACCCTGTAAAATTTTCAATTTTGTACTGATGTTAGTAAATTGCTATCTAGTTAGTCATAATTTTGTTATGTTACTCAATTTCATATTGGTGGATATTAAAATAAAGAACGATAAAAAAATAATCTAAACTGACCTAATAAGGAAACCATAAATCGGGTAAAGATAAATTACGAGCGTTCGGCTGAGAGTGACGGCTTGTACGGTCATGATGATAATTTTTCTGTGAATCGCTAAAAATTAATATAATAAATAGACTGGTAAAATCGACCGCTGCAACGGAACAAGATTTTTACGGCACCTTACGTGGCCCGCACGAAAAAAATTTTTAGCGAAACTACGCGAGCCACATGAAAGATTCTAGAGGGCCGCATGCGGCCCGTGGGTTGTCGACCCCAGTTTTCTTATGTTCAGTATTATTCATTTGGGATTTTTAAAAGAAATTAAAAAATTGTGCAAATTATATCCGATATTATATATTCCATTTATTTTAGGTATTCTACTAACTATAGAATTATATGTTCATTCCATGGTTAAAATACCGCATAATTAAATTACAAGCAAGGCATTATTTTAGTGTAGCTATTTAGCTGCCAATAAAAATCTCTTAATAATCTGAAAATTTGTAATATTTAGATCCCTGAAATTCCTGATATAATTTCATAAATAATGTGTTTTAAAAACTTTGGAATGTTAAAAAGTAAAAAATATATTTTATTTACAGGTACATTAAACGGATGTATATGATAGTTAAATACCAATTCTAAAATTATGTTTTATGAAAAGTAACATTGTTTTAAAAATACAATAACATTCTAAGTAGAGTAGATAAACAAAGTGGCAACTACAAATCTAGAATATGCTGTGCAACAATTTTTTGTTTGTTTTGCTTTCTAGACTACCTACACTAATTTATTCACTCCATCATAAACGACAAATTTTACCAATTTTATTTAAATCGGCAATGTTCTTGAAAATTGTTCATAGAGATTTTTATAAATTCGTTAAGGTTAACCTATAACGTAAAGCGAGCTTATGTGCCGTTTCTTCAACACCCTGTAGAACAAAAAGCTGTTCTGGATTCTAACAATCAGATTTCGAATTTCGATTTTAGAACCCTAAAACGATATTTGGTTCTAAGAATGCATGTACGATTCGTAAGGAATACTTAATAATAGGTTCTCAAAAAAATTTATATTCTTGATAGCACTAAACAATTAATTTTCGGTTTTATGGAAGTCGCAGACTATGTTTAGAAGTGCTCTACCACTATAAATCTATAACCGTGTCTATTGCTACACAGTTATTTGCTGTATTGTACAAACTAACAAGTTTTCACAAACTTCTGGTCTTGATAGTTTATTTACTTTTTTCAACTAAGTTAGTTTTTTCGATGTAGTATAATGATTATTTATAGGAAACTCTATAGCTAATACTATTGTTTAGTCTGCTAACTATTGATTATCTGCTTGTTTTATATTGTTTTTGTTATGATTTACAAATAATAAATAATAACTTCTATTTTAGTTTGTCTATCGGAAGAGGTTAAATTGGAGGCCAATCCCCATATAACAAATTCAATTAAATTCAAATGTTTTTGTTTCCGAATATTTTAGAATTTTTTGCACAATTTTTATCGCCAATACAAGGTTATTGCCGCTTTAGATTTGCGATACTTTCAAAATGCAAGTCAGTCGGTCAGTGATGGCACCGGGATTGGCTAATAATACGTGTTTTTAAATGGCAAGGTCGCACGAGTATGTTATTATAGCTGTCATGTTTCAGATTTAAGTTGCAAATATGTGAAAAAATTCCAATTGCTAAACTAGAAAATGCGTCGCAATTGGTTTATACCTTGTGCCGCAAATGGAAATTGGAAAATTGACAGGAAATGGGAATGTAAATTTAAATACAGTTTTCCGATTTACAGCAAAAAACTCGCAATTAAGTAATGCTATTTGAAATAGTCTAATACTGAGTGTCTATAAATGAATATGTAGGTACATAGGGAAGGCAGTAGCAATAAATAGTATTGTATATAATTTTTTTTTATGCCGTTTCTTTCTACCAATTATTTCAGCTGTCATTCATTTTTGAGGTTATGTCAATCACGGAGTATGACGAGATTATTTTTATTATTATTATTTTCCAAGCATTTTCATTAAGTTCCATCGTTCTGTGAAACTAGACATACAGAAGTGAAATTGATGAATGACAAGGTGTTACACTTCATTGACAATTCAAGAACACCATTTCCCAATACGAAATGAGTGGCAAACTGTCTGCTGTACATTAATTTGCGGTACCCAGTGTAAGATGTGTAGAGCTATATTTATTATAATTAATTATTTTAATAGAATTGCCAGTAACTTGAACTTGAACAATTATTAAATAGTGAATATTATTTTATTTTAACATTATTCTTGAATTGATGATAAAACAAAATACAGTCGATTCCGGAAAACTAAGCCACCGGTTAATCGTGGTAGCCGCTTTTGCGGGCCAAATCATGAAGAACAGAACCCAAATAAAAAAATAATAGCTATTTACATCGCTTATTTGCGACACCATTCCGTTTATCGGGGCAGCAAGATTCAGATCAAAACATTTAATACAATTGCAAAATTTTATAATCACAGAAAAAAAAACTATAGAGAGTTTAATGTGTGTTCTTTACGAAATTCAGTGGAGAACAGCACCTGAAATGTGTTTTTTAAATCTTGTTTATTAGACATCTAATATGTATACTATCGGAGCGACTCCGGGATTCACAGGCAGGTCGCCGGGTATCACGCATAAACATCTTTAGGCTTAATGGAGTTAACGTACATGTGTACAATTGATTTTCACAAATTGTTGAAAAAATTATAACCCTTGCTAAAATGCCAAGAAATGACACTTTCAAGTAAATTGCTTTGCTGGATAAAATTAAAAGTCAGCCGTAAGTCATCATTAGCACGCTGACTTAACTGCTGTGTTTTGGAATTTATTATAATTTTCTGTTTCAGAATATATAGTTTTTATTACAGGTATATTATAAATATTAGTATGTATAAAGGTGTAGTGGTAGCTCAGCAGACCGCTCGCTTTCTGAGTAAAACACCTGGCTTGGGTTCGAAACCTAAGCATTACTGTGCAGATTTATAAAAATCTTCTCTGTAATCCATCACACACAATTTCCCAACCGCGGGATCTTAATGCTAAAAACCTTTTCTAGAGCTTCTGTCATTCGTACTCGACGTTAAACTGTAGGTGTTTCTACCTAGGCGCTGAGGAGAAACACGTGGCAGAGAAGAGACCGATGCCCAGTAGTGGGACAAAAAGACTGTCAATGATTAGTATGTATTAGACATTACTTTTGGTGTGCATATTAATTTTCTGTAATTTATATTTCTGTTCAAGAATTTGTAAAAGTAAAAAGTAAGAAACACCCATTCTTTAATTTTGTGTGGAACTTCGCATATTTGGAACAACCGCTTAAATGGGTCAAACTGTTGTATATCTGAACAAAATAATTAAATAAGTTGGATTGTTAAGGTTGATACAAAACCCTGGTATGTATATATTAAAAGTTGTTGCTGCCTATAATTCAAATTTGCTTAGACTTTGTGTAAATTGATATACTTTTTCTGGATTCATTTCTATATGCAAACATCACGTTTAGTTTATAATAATAAAAACCCTGCATTTTATAATTAAAATAATGGTTTTTACTTTAAACAGCCGCAATCCATTGAAATACTGTAATAATTCACTTCATGACAATATGTCCTTATGTCTGTATCCATGATGAACCAATATTTGTTAATTCAGAAAAATACCAAAATTGTTTAATTTAATAACTTATTTCACTAAAATAATTTAAATTAGAATTTACATAATTATTTCGCATGTTTTAATTTAATGAAATTTATTTTACTTCACTCCTTTATTATAACGGTATGGTTTTTGCTAAAACATTTATTTTCGTATTAACAAAATTATTTTGTATAATTAATTTTATTAGTTGTGCGGTCTCAAGAGTATTTTAAAGCTACCTGGCAACCAAAAATGAAAAGTAATTTATTACATTGCCAAACCATTATATTCGTTTTTCTGTCCTTCAACAGGCTTAGGGCCGTCTATCTGAACACTGGAAAACGATCCGCAGGCAATGTGAAAGACAATACGTGTAATAAACGATAAAATAAAATTGTAGCATTGTTCTGATTGAGAGACAGTCAGACTTCTTATGATATTTTTGATATAATTTATTCATCGTATTTCAATTTTGGATATATTGCCTGCTAGTTGTTAAAAACCACAAGTGGAAAGATCGCCTATTAACGTAGCTACACGGAGAATACGTCATTACTTTAGCATATTTCGAGTCACTTTTGTAGCCCCTCTGAAATTTCAGTCGTTTGGATACGACGTTAAGCTGTAGAGCCCCTTGCTTCTACATTAGTGCTGGAGAGAAGCACATGCCAAAAAAGCGGGTATCCAGCAACGGGACGAAAAACCTGTTAGGGAAATTTAGTTACCGCAACCAAATATTTTTCCTAACATTTAACAAACAAAGCAGTTCAAAGTATGGATTTGTTGGCTGCTATAAAATACTCAAAGGGACAAGCTTTAAATTTAAAATGTCTGTATGTAATTTTAAAGCTCTGATGTGAAGTTTCAGCCAGAAGAGATGACTTCTGTAAAGGTCTGATTTTATAAACTGGCACCTGTATTATTTATATACAAAGTGATTTTTTAAAAGGTCAATTGCAGCAAGCCTAGAAAAAAAGCTATTCCGTCTGCAGTCAGCTGTAATGAGCTTTGAATGACATTTACCTGTATGTCAAACTGTGTGATAGTTCAGGTAGTTAAAAATTTTGGCCCAACAAAATGTTAAAATGAACAAGTATTTAGTTGCAACTGATTTGTAATTTATTAAGGTAAGTAAATTACAGGTTTTTCGTCAAGATTTCTTTCTCTCTGTTACAATTTTCATATTGTCAGATTCTAAAGCTTAATATAGACGGGACAATCCATAGGCTACTGCAATTGATTTTTTAAAAAATCACTTTGTATGTCGCAGGCGTTTCGCATAATCCGTCTTTTTGCAAAATGTCTACTCATTTTGCAAAATGTCATCATTTTGAAGTAACATCGACTATTTTGCAATGTGGCTGGCGAGTTTAAGTAATTTTGCAAAATGCCTTAGTACTTTTAGACAAATTGAACAACGACTTGATTTTCATGGTCACGAAACAGTTTGTCTCAAACATTGTTTTTTCGGGAATGGCGTCTAGTGCAGATGCACCAGATGGTTGAATTTCATTACGAGGAAACCAACTTTTTATTATTTATTATTCCACTAGGTGTTCCTATTCTGTAAGCTCTGTTGCTGTAGTCTATAACTTTTCCCAAGACATTTTGAACATCTCGTAACCAACCGATAGTCTACTTTAGGTATTGCAACAACAGATGATCCAATTTCAATAGTTTTTATTTTATTTTTTTACCTGAAGATTCAATCGTTTCATCCGCAGCCTTTTTTGCCCTTCGTATGCGTCCTTTCTTTTTTATTAATTTGTTTTCCTTGATTTCAATTCCTGTTGTGTTTCATCGCCTTTTAACGCGATTTAACAAAAGCTAAAATCATGCAGTCAGATTACGTAAAATCAAATCGTTGTTCAGTTTGCCTAAACGCACTAAGACATTTAGCAAAATGACTGCAACTCAGTAGTCGCATTGCAACACCGTCGAAGTTTGTTCAAAATGGCGACGTTTTGCAAAATGACTAGATTTTTTAGCACGAAGACGGATTGTGCGAAACGCCTGCAACAACTACAAGTTTTAGTTCCATACGTTTTCCATAAGTTTTGGTACCTATTAACAATAAGCAATTAGCATGTATTGTGCGAATTTTCTACATTTTCTAGATTTATGAAATCGCTAATTATAAGAAAGTACGCTTGCAATGATTATTGCAATTACAATAATAAACACGTTAAATCTTTTAGCATTAAGATTTTCCGCGTTAGATTATCTCATAGGTCGAGTTCGTGCAACGTAATCTCAGAAACACTGGGACACAACGACCAACTGGGAATTTTTATTATCACCCTGTATTCTTTTCAAAATGCTGTTAGCTTGATTGGGTTAGGGTAGCTGCTTGTTAACAATCCAATTCCTCTATTCATAACATTTATATTTTATTCTATTTGGTTTGTGATTGACTTTAGTTTAAAAATAAATATACCTGCTGTTCCTTTCTTGTTTTCCGGAGAAGTATCGGTTGAACTTAGGAATGCGATAAAACGTCTTATATTTTGTAAATTGAATTATTGTCGCTGTGATTCACGATTATCTGTGTCTAGTTACTATTATAGATTGGCTTTATTTATGGGATCGCTATTTAAACCTATAAATCAAAAAATGTTTGAAATAATTGAAAACGTGGTTAATAACCGAGGTTGTTTTGGACATTGATAAACGATTAGGGACCACCATTAAGCGTTAAATTTAAGAATACAAATGATAACGTGTAGCACTAAACGAAGCACTAAACGTTGCTAATTGTTGTTATTACACGATGATTTATGTGTGCAAGAAACTTTATTATAATCCGACATGATTGTGAATTAATTAGCTCTTAATTGGACGCCGTGATATAAGGTTTTAAGATCAACGCATTTTGGTGACGTAAACGATATATTAAAGTCTATAAGCATTGTTTAAGTCGCACCCACACCGCCCCCGAGGCGCGCCTGCTGCGACATGGAAACGCATGTAAATGCTGCAACTTTCATCCGTTCCACATGTTAGCGTTATAACCAACTCTTGTATCATAGCTCACGATTCCAGTTCTTTTTCGCTTGAGATAATGCGGCATTTTTCCCCAATTACTTAAGGAATTTCAATTAAAAAAAAAGGTAGCTCAAGTTACAGTTATAGTAGACGGTTTCAGCCGTAGGTACTGCAAGTACTCGAGTTGCCATTGGCGATTTCAACAGTTTTGATCGTAATTATTATAATAAGACTAATTTATTACATTGAATGCAAGTTACAATTGCAAACAAATAAGTTTACAGAGGCCGCCATCACTGGCATATCAAATGTCCGCTTAGTAACGCAGCGTTCTTGAGTTCATATCCCGGTGCTATTTATGAGTATTTGTGACCGTTGTCCCAAGGCTCACTACTTGAAGGTTCAGTTAAAGTTTCAGTTAGGTAAATCCACATGCTGACTAGTAAATATAAAATATAAATTATATGGCGGTCGGTTAGAGGTACAATGTTGCGTAGTAACTTACCAAAATAATGCAGTGCGAGTTTTGTAATCATATATAGATGGTTTACCAATACGTAATACACTTATATCCTAAAACTCTGCCGTTAATTTTCGAAGGGTGAATGTACTGCGTGATCGTAAAATTGTTTTTCGGTTTTCTAATTGGTGTTTTTTGCCGGCCTTGGTGGTTTAGTGATTAGCACACTTGCCTTTAGATCCAATGGACGCGGGTTCGAACCTGGCCCAGGTCGGTGAGATTTTTCTAGCGGGAAAAAATCTGAAAGTTCGCGTTCTGTCGGATAAGAAGTAAAGCTGTAAGCCCCGTGCCACTGCGATGTGTGATACGTTAAAAATCACAACTGGAGTAGGAACTACCCCAGATAGGCAAAATTCATAGTAATGGTGCAGTGCTTAGAGATGTTTGGAAAACTGCGTCCTTGATCTCGCTCTTTCATATACAAATACAATAGTGTGTGATGGCGTTTCTAACTGCTAAGTGGAGTGAACTAACCGGTACATTAATTTGAATATTAACATATTAGTTCATAGGTATGGTATATAAATATTTCTCACTTAATAAAGACTGCCATACCAGCAGCAATAACATAGATAATTCTGGTACGTTAACTAATCAGTGGTTTAACTGAATATTGAAATACTAAATTTAAGGTTCCAGTTAAAATATTACTTATTTAAACACATTAAAAACATCTTCTTCATGTTTAACATGTGGAAGCCTTCGCTAAATTAAAAAATATAAACGTCTTAACGTTCAGTAAATACGAGGGCTGTTCTCTTTTTGGTGAGCCTAGTAAAGTAATACATAATTTATTGACAAAACACATTAATTTATAATTTTTCAAAGTATTCCCCTCCACAGTCAATGCATTTTTGCATCCATAAAAACCAATCTTCAAATCATTTTCTCCAATCTTCCCGTGTTAGTATATTTATTTCATTTTTAAATGTGTCAACCGCTTCTTCGGCTGATGTAAAATGTAAACCCCATAACTTATTCTTTACACGCGGAAATAAAAAGAAATCATTAGATGCTAGGTTTGGACTATACGGCGAATGACCCATTAATTCAATGCTTTGGGCATTCAAATACTCAGTCGTTCGAGCAGCAGTGTGGGCCCGAGCGTTATCTTGATGCAAGACGATCTTTCTTCTTAGACTTTTTCGCGAACATTTTGGAGACCTTGAGGCAAACAAACTGTAGTGCACCATTCAGCATTAACAGTACGACGATCCTCCAGTGCTGCAGTGGAAACAGGTCCAGTAATTCCAAAAACTTGGCGACCATCTTTTTATTTCGGCTTTTTTCATGAACAACTTTTGTTGGAGCCGATTCGTTTTCAAAGACCCAAACTGCCGACTGTTGCTTTCTTTGGGGATCATAGCAGTATACCTACGTTTCATCACATGTAATGATGTTGTACACCAAATGAGACGATCCGTTGTCAAAGCGATCTAGTGTAGATCTGCACCACGCCACAGGGTTTTCTTTTTGAACTCGAGTCAAATTGTGTGGAATCCAACGGGCACAAAGCTTAAGGACCATCAAATGTTTGTGTAAAATGGTGCCAATTGCTTTCACACCAATCTTTAAAGTTGCTTGAATACTCCTCCTAGTAACATGCCGGTCCTTTTCACTTGTGTTTTGTACAAGACCAAGATTCTTTTCGGTAACTGCTGTTTTTGGCTTAGGAGGTCGAAAGTTGTCATTTAAGGAGGCTGCGTTGAAATTCATTGTACCACCGTTTTATGGTAGCTAAGGAACACGACTTGTTATCAAACACTCGATCGATTTCCCCAAAATATTCTTTACGGCTTAAACCACGCATGAAATTGTAAAAAATCACAGCTCGATAATGCGCTTTATTGAATTCCATGATTTCTTGGGGAAAGGATTACTTTAAATTTATGTATTTTAAAAACCATCAAGTATATTTGACAACTTTCACTATGATTAAACTTGCAAACAACTACGTTAAAATGTCAAGCAAATTTTGTTTCAAAATAATACAACCTGCTAGATAGGCTCAGCAGAAAGAAAACAGTCCTCGTAATACATTTCTAGTAAAATTACTGATCAGTTAGACTGTCAGAATAAACTATACGTCCAGTTAAACCGTTCTGGTAGGTAATTGAAGTAATTACAGGGTTAAGCTTGAGGTTTTCGTTGCAAAATATCTATTATCATATAATATATTCTGGCTGGTTAACTAACCAACGCTTTAACTGGATATTAAAAAGCAGGATACTACTTTGATGCCCAATCAAGGGGCAGATTAGGCAAACTTATTAAAAAATACGCTGCGAGAACCTTTCTTAATGACCAATAAAATTTTAAATTAGGTGAAATTTGGTGATTATTAACATACGAATACAAAGGTTTTCTAATAAATAGTATGTGACTAGTTAATACGTCCTGCTAGTTAACAAATATTATCACAGAACAAAAGTAGTGGATGTAGCGTAACAACCTTTTAGTATTCTGGCGGGGTAAATAACCAACTCTTTAATTAGATGTTAACTGGATTTAAGATTGTGTTTAATGTTTATTTAAGGTACGGATTAGTCAAACAGATTCGCATGCAGTCTGTTGGGGCTTTTTCTTGTTACCTGACGTATGGTTTAAACTTAACCAGCTAACGGAGTATGTATATACTAATTGATTAGGTTTATAATGAATGTCCAATTAAAGTCCTGATTAGATCAGAATAAAGTAAACTTCCAACTAAATCACTCTTTATTTAGAAAATGTTATGGTGGGCCAAAATGAAGGCCTCAACTGCACCGTTAGTCTATACTGGTGGGTTAGCTAACGAACAATTTAACTACTAGATGCTAAAATACAGACTCTAAGGATAACTTTAATATACACGTAACGTAATAATTAGGTTAACACATTCAAGTACATACGGTGGGGCTTTCATTGGCTAGCGGAATGATTTAAATTAAACCGTTAATTTTACTAGATTCTTCTTCTTGTTAGTGCTGTCTCCTAGTGGAGGTTAGCGACAACTATTTCAAAAGCCTTTCTATCTTCCGCTATTCTGAAGAGTTGTTGGGTGTTCATAACTGTCCAGTTCTTGATGTTTCTTAGCCAGGACATGCGTTTTCTTCCTACTCCCCTCTTCCCTTCTATCTTGCCTTTCATTATGAGCTGAAGTAATCTATATTTTTCGTTTCTTAAGATGTGACCAAAATAAGCTGTTTTTCTTCTCTATATAATAGTTAATAATTCTCGGTCTCCTTGGAAGCGTTGTAGAACCTCGTTGTTGGTGATGTGGTCCGTCCATGATATTTTCAGCATTCTCCGCATCAACCACATCTCAAATGCTTCCAATCTTTTCACTGAGCTAGATTTTAATGTCCAGGTTTCTGTTCCATACAATAGAACAGAATATATATAGCATTTTATCATGCGGTACCTGATTTTTAAATCAATATCTCTATTAGCGAAGAATTTCTTGGTATTTGTTTTTTTCAGTATCGAGATGAAAGTTGATTTCAGCCAATCGTTTGGTAGTGTTGCCGTTTCGTATACATCATTGTACAATTCGACCAGCACGTCTACATTGTCTTCGTCTATCAGAGTGATTAATTCAGCATGTACTCCATCTGGTCCTACGGCTTTTCCTAATTTTGTTGCCTGTATTGCATGTATCACTTCAGATTTTAAGATTTTTGGGCTAGCTTCGTTTATGTGTGTGGTTGGGTTTGGTTCCATTCTATTGTCTGAGAATAGTTCATATATATAAGTTTCCCATTCTTTAATTTGTTCTTCTACACTACTTATTAATTTTACTAGATATTAGCATATTATTCCTAAAATTTACTATGTCCTTACTGATTAGTTAACCTGTCAGAATAACCTATACCTTCCGTTGAATCCTTCTGC
This sequence comes from Limonius californicus, assembly GCA_014611495.1. Lineage (NCBI taxonomy): Eukaryota > Metazoa > Arthropoda > Insecta > Coleoptera > Elateridae > Limonius > Limonius californicus. The sequence goes on along the minus strand of JABXWE010010408.1, from coordinate 42,189 downwards.
TAGGAAATAAATGCAATTACGTGATGTAAATGGAAGCTGTAACTGCGACCTTAGTAAATTCTGACGGGTCAACTAACCACGACTTTAGCTGAACGTTGTATTACCTGATCTAAGGTTTAATGCCTAGTTAATGTACTGGTTAAAGATAAGTTCATTGAAATACACACTGTAGGATATTGTATTAACTGGCTGGATGCCCGGAAATTAATTTTCAATTTAACGGAATATCTTCTGGTTCCTATCCGCTGTTGGATGTTGGCAATCATCATGGCTAGTCTCGTTTTGTAAACCGCCGCTCTAAAGAGTTACGTTGTGGTCTTGGCGTTCCATTGTCTTAGATTTCTTAATCATGATCTACGTCTTCTGTATGGACTTCTCTTTCCTACTATTTATCCTTGTAATATCAGTTGTAAAATTGCATATCTTTCTACATTTCTCTTTATATGGCCTAGATATTCTAATTTCCATATTTTTACGCGTGTGATTACTTCCATTTCTTTCTTAATTTTTTTCCAGAACTTCTTTGTTGGTGATGTGGTCAACCTATGAGATTTTTAAAATGCGGCGGTATGTCTACATCTCAAAAGCTTCCACTCGTTTTCTTGTCGCTTCTGTGAGGCTCCAGGACTCGACTCCGCACAGGAGTACAGAGAAGACGTAACATCTGAGTAGTCTTATTTTCGTATTCAGTGTTATATCATGACTGCAGAGGACGTTTTTCATTTTCATAATTGCCGTTCTGACTTTAGCTATTCTACAGTTTATTTCCAGAGAGTGGTCCTATTGGTTTTTTGTGTTGTTTCTGAGGTACGTATATTTTGCAAGTCTTTCCATTCTTTGATTATCAACGTATAGTTGTTCGGTAGGTACAGCGGTTTTACTAATTACCATGTACTGTGTCTTTTAATGGAACATAGACTTTTCAATCCGAAGATTAGCTATATAATAAACAGTCAGTCAAAGCAATAATTAATTCTAATTCTAAAACTGTTAGAACAAAAAACGACTAATTAAACTGATGCTAGTTAACAATATATATATAACAATCTAAAAGAAATGCTTTACCTTTAAGCTTAGTTTTTTTATGGCGACTATACTATCAACATAATCAACATCATAAGTAACATTTTATATATTTGTAAGTTTAATATGGTGTTAAGGTGTTCAGTCGAATACATTAGAATACTCGTTAGGGGAATCTACTTCTGTTAATTGGCAGAAAGATTCACAATTAACCGGCATTTTAACCGGATACTAATGTGAGATGTATAATAATCGTTCAGTTGAAGTAGGAATTAGTTAAGTCGCTAGACTAAACGTAACATTATGCTGCCTGTTAATAAAAGCTATTATAGATCAAAAATGGAGGCTTCAATTGATAAGTTAGTTAATTTTATGTTCAACTTCGACAGCGGATCTAAAGCCGGGATTAATATAGTCAAAATGCTGCCTAGCGAAGCATATTAGAACTTACATCCTAGGACTATTTGTATATATTAATCGGCATGGATATTTAAAACACATCGTGATACTAACAGGAGAGGCAATTACATTAGTGATTAGATAATTCGTACAAATAAACTAAATCTACGGATAAATCGTTCTGCGTTGTATCCAAGGTTTTACTGAATTGTGTTGCAGTTTGTAACTGCAACCTTAGTGTATTTTAACTTATTTAAAATAACCCATTAAAGGCTGAATTTAATGTCTAGTTAAAGTACTGGAAACCTTATCATCATCATCATCATCATCTGACATGGAGCCGACTCGAGGGTCAATCCTGGATTACGCCAGGCCTTAATAAACTAAATATTTAGTTAAATCCTTTAATAGTTACTCATAACAAAATGTATAAAACTTAGTTGAGAGTTCGCTTAATTCTGGCGGATAAATTAACTAGTATTTTAACTGATATTGAAATGTAGGGTTTAAAATTTACAAGAAATACATCAGTATTTGAGTTATTCGATAGTTAATCAGCTGGATATACTTCCTGGTCCATGAGAAGAATGACCTTGAAGAAATCACTTTCAAATAAACTACACAAAAATGAATAGGGATATTGTAATATAAAGCATATACGCTTGTTTGTATTTGGCGGCTAATGGTCGTCTATTATTGATATTTAGAGCAAGCGGCAATGTTGACGTTAAAAACAAAAAACCGTATTAGTGTCAAGTCGTTTGTGTGTTTGATTGAATAATCTTTCCTGTCTTCTTAAGATCCTTTTTGATCATTGTTTTTTTCATTCGTGTGTTACATTTGTGTTCTTAATAATAAACAGCAATGCAGAGAAACCATTTAACAATAGAACAAAGAAATTTAGCCGTTGCTATGCACCAAAGAGGAGATCGCCAAGTCGACATTGCTCTTATATTAGGAATCACGCAGAACGTAATTTCACATGCCCTTTCACGCCTTAGAGAAACAGGTACGACTACAAGAAGACCTGAAAGTTGATCTTTTCGCATCACAACATGTCGTGAGGATACACTTCTGGTAATTAATGCAAGAATGCACCCCTTTTCAACTGCTCGACATCTATAGAAAGTGCTCCCGAATGCCACAGGAAATCGAGGTAGGACTTAACTCATACTGCCCCCTGAGATGGCCTGCAAGAACTATGGCTCAACGAAGACACCGGGTGGAAAGGTCAAGACGTAAGCTTCAAGAAGCGACACCGTGGGATGATATCCTGTTTTCGAACGAGTCCAGATATTGTCTTAGCACTGATAGTCGGTGTCAAAGGGTATATCGTAGCGCCGGACATCATACCTTACCTCAGTATACCCAACCAGTCGTTGCCTTTGGTGGTGGTGGTCTTACGGTATGGGCTAGAATTTCATTTGGGTGGCGTACCATCCATTTCTTTAATGGTACACTCACGGGTCAACGTTATGCCGAAGAGATCATTATGAACCATGTTCTGAATCATTGCAACGCTGTTGAACGGGACGGGTTGTTTTAGAACTGCTTCGAGATAAGGAAATAAACCATCTCCCTCTTCCTACGCTATCTCCAGACCTCAACGCCATCGAGCATAATGAGACCTTTTGCAGAGACAGCAGGAACGTCATAATCCAAGACCTACTACTGCGCAACAGCTGAGGGATGTATTGCCGGTACTGTGGCATCAAATTCCACAAGAACATCTTGATAGTTTCATTGAGAGTATGCCAGCAAGGTGCAGAGCAATTATTACTGCCAGATGAGGTGCCACGTGGTATTAGAATTTAATAAATTTAAGTTTAAGTTTAAGTGAAAGGAGACAATAACGATTTTCATTATAATATTGTTAAATTTCTTCCTTAAACGTACCTTTGTTGTAATTTTCATGTTCATTAGTAAAAAGACGTTACATTTTGTTGTTTTGGTAGGTAGCTTTTTATTATAAATGCAATTGGTGTTGCCTTTAAGTGTCTTCCATTGCAATATCCCTATTCATTTTTGAGTAGCTTATATACAAGCATACTTATGAATGAAATAGTTTTACAATTGTTTACTTTATTCTAACTAGCATTTGAACACTTTTCGAGCTTTTTAGAACCATCATATAGGTTAGCTGCCCAGACAATTTCGAAAAATGTTTCAAACTTGTAGCCTTATGTGTGGAATTTGAAAAATATCATAGAGTTTACAAAATATGCTATTGCCGTCAAACTCATTTACCCAGGGCTAATTATTTCATATTGAAATGAGTGCGAGAAAGAACTACTGATATATTTCATTTCAAATTTACCGTCAGTATAATCTCAAACCGATACAATATAAATGAAGGAAGCCTAAAACTAAATAAAATTAAACGAAATATTTACCTTAACTCCATTCTACGCATTTTTAATTTATTTTTTCATTAAAATAATAGTGATAAATTAATGAAAACAGTAACAATTTGGCTTTTAAATAATTCGAATTTAACTGTTATATGACATACATCCCTTCCCTATTACTTAACTTAACAGAATACAACATAAAATAAAAAAAAACTGTAGAATATATTGGTAGATAATAGTAGTTGCTAACTAATCTGACAGCTAAAAAGCTGATTTCACTTTTGTATATGACGATATGTCAAACATTTTACGTTTAGGAAAAACTTTATAAATGTGTGGAATTAAAATAGATGGTCTTTCATAATATCGCATATAATTAACAAAATATTTATAAAAAAATTCCTTGAAAATACTTACGATTAAGCCAGATATATCCAGAACAGTTATTCTTACAAAAGACCATGAAGTATTAAAAATGCTGTGGAATGAAACTTACAGCTTGCCTATACCTGTCTTTCGTGTTCCCATTATACAAAAGCTTATGAAAAACTTCGCGCGACTGTTCATTAATAACTGACTAACTAGACGTTTAAACTTTTGTTGACCACACTAATCATTATAAATATGTAGCACTGCAATTTGCAATTATTGTAATTGCAGTGTAATAATGTGATGATTGACTGAATAGTAAAGTTCAAGAGTTAAGTGAAGTCGGGCATAAATTTACATGATTATATATTTCCATATTTTAATCTGAAGCGGACGAAATTATTCAAGTGAAAATAATCATCATAATGAAGTGGAAATATTAGAAAATCAAAAACTTATTATTTTAATAAAGCGTTCGCAATATTTCTCCATAAGGCATCGCCTCTTGTACGTGATAATTTTATTCTGTTGTTCAGTCCGTAGTTAAAATATTACTTTGCCTTGCTAATTCGACGGTTAACTTAATTAAGACTCGCTCGTATGACATTCACGGTGAGTTGTGATTACAAAATTGCAAAGGGTTGTTTGTATTCCCTTTTCGACTGCAGTGCCGACCGCTGCAGCGACAAACTTTGTGAAAAACCAACAGCACCTCTAGCTGTGGGCTTATTATTACCGCTGCACTTTGCACAGTTTTTTTTTTAATAAAGAGATTAATGTGGGATGGTTGTACTTTTATCAATTTACGTTGTCATTTAAGCGTAATATTAGTCTGCAGCTTTAGTGAGTTAACACTGCGCTTTGACTGTTTTGGAACCCTTTGTTCGTGTTTGTGCATCCTCAATTTTATTTTATGTTTTAATCAGCCCCCAGCCTATACACAAAATGTTATTTTATTTTTTTATGTCTCTTCAGCTTGAGGGCCTCGCCGGAACCGCTCGTGTATAAGAAATTCTAGAATAGCTAATTCCTGTTTTATTTAATAATTTTGAAAACGAATTGGAAATCTGGAATCGACATATGTACCTAAAGTTTTAATTAGAACACATAGGGTTTTATGTCTGGGTCGCCCATTATAAGTCTTTTTAGTAGAATTTAAAGATAATCTTTTATGTTAAAATTCTTAAATTAAAATCTGGATACCTAACAGAGAATTAGAAATCAGTGAAATCAGTGGATTTAAAGAGATATCTCAAACGTGATGTTAAAATCTCGAGTTTAAAAACATGATGAAGTCGATATTTGGAATCAAATCTGAAATGGAAATTCTTTTAAAGTATTATTTCGTGTTTGAAATACGAATGTCTGATTTTATGACTAGATAACGACATACAAGAACTTAAGTCGAAATACATTTAAATGTTAATAATTTGGCATGTTGGATGTTGTAACAAGTTCTCGAATTTGACGTGTTAATGTAGAGATTTTAGAGTTTAAATTTGACATTAGGACATCATACAGTTTAAAATAAAAGCTTTTCCGAATCACACACATCAATATGTCAAAATTGAAATATTGAGTTTGATGATCAGAAAGGGGATGGTTGATTCTCGACAGTTGAATACAATACCTTGTGCTGGAAGTTTCCAATTTAATGTCAAGATTTTTGAAGGTGACGGTAGTCAATGTTTAAAACAAGGCTGAAGTGGAGGTCTCGTGTCATCAAATTAAATCATAATCTTAAGTTTGAAGTACTCATTTCATGACGAAATGTCCGGAAAAGTTGAGTTTTGAAGAGAAAACTTGACGTTTAAAGGCGACTATGTGACTTTCGACATTTGAAGTCGAATCTTCAATGTAACGTCGTTATTTTGAATTAAAAATATAAATAGAATATACTGTAACAGTCCAACCCTTTTGCTTCAGGGGTTGGAATGCTCTGGATAGCTCATGTCCAGTGTTCGTGTTTAAGACTAAAGAAACTATACAAAGGTATTGGGTTAAACAATTTATTATTTATATTTGCATTAGTTAATTACATGCAGATATACACACACACAATATAGAATGTATTTATTTATTACTGAGAATGATTAATATGGATTATTTACAATTAAATAAAATGAATCTTCAAGTTTAACATAATTTTCTTACCAAACTTAATACCTTATTTACTTATACAACAGGATGAAAATAATATAAATATTAACAGGTCGAAAGTACTTAATACAGGAATAATTAAATAACGGAGTTTATAAGCCCCGCGTGGTATGCAACCCAAATTGCATGCACACCAGATCTAGGGAAATGCAAAACTTTTACAACAGCACGTGGAAATCAATTAAGTTAGTTTGGTACGCGGTGCTTCTGAAATAAAAGAATTATCGAATTTCGTGTGATCGAAATTTACATGTGCGGGCAATTGTTGCGGATTCAAGCGGCCGGCACTCTCTCGCTATCGGCATGCTACGTCTAAAATCTCGGTGTTTCGGAGTGAATAAATTCAACTTACGAATTATAACCTGGAAGTTTTCGGTTACGTCCACCTGCAGGTCACTCGACTGGGACAACGAAGGCGTGTAATTAGGTAAGCGTATTTTATCTCATACACTCCCTTAGTTAATCCTCGGATCTCTGTAATAAATTAGGAAAAATATGGGATTTAACGTAAAAATTTGGGGACGGTTTGAATCGGATATTAAAATGTTTCTTTTACAGCTTAAGGCTACAAAACCCTACGTATAACTTCGCTAGCTCCGTTGAAAAGGGGAAAACAACCCCTAAGCCACTGAGAAAACGAATTATACCTTTACTAATCTTTTCTGAAGTTTAAGTAAATAATACGAATAGGGAGAATTACCCAAATTCCTATTTCAAACCAAACTTTTCGACTGGTCCTATATACAGCGTAAGTTCACAGGGAAACAACCCAAGTGATTTAGGCTAGATATATATTCCCACGATTCGCTGACCACACTTCGTAGCTCGAATTGAAAAAGGGCAATATGACCCCTAAGCAACTGAGCGAACGAATGTTACACGGGCGGGCTTGACTTTGCAAACAAACTGAAGTTAACTGGGATTAACAAAATCGTTACTTTAACTGGGACAGGTATTTTAACTGGACTGGATTTTTGGTAACAGGTAATTTAAACGGTGTCTGACTGGATCTCGATTGAAGCTCTTCCTCGACTCGTTCGGACTCAAGTTAATCGTTTTGGGAGCTGGTGCTCGCCTTTATACCTTCCATTCCCAGTCTAAAATGTTGTTAATAATTTTTATGTTGGCGGGGAGACCTACTGATAATAGAAACAAGGTGGGAGACGGGTACAAATCCTGAATGCCAGCGCCACCAGCGCCTTTATGTTACACTACGCGGTCAGAAAATTTAATTTAAAATTTATTTACACCGCGCACTGGACACTTCGTTACATGCAAAATGTATGAAATCTGACCTAGAAGTAAAAACTTTGGTGTAAAAATTTGTAAATTAGTTGTATGTATTTAAATTATCATTTCTATTTGCAACTCTGTTAAAAACTCTTCGTTACATGCAAAATGTATGAAATCTGACCTAGAAGTAAAAACTTATGTGTAAAAATTTGTAAATTAGATGTATGTATTTAAACTATCATTTCTATTTGCAACTCTATTAAAAACTCTTTAAATATGAAAAAAATTTTTATATCTGTTCTGGGAAACATAATACTAATTCAGAAGCTGTAAAAAAACTTACGTTAACAATCGTATTTAAAAGAAATGCCATACTTAATTTATAAATTTTTAAATCAAATTGTTCAATTCTGGGTTACATTAATTCATCCACTTTTTCCAGTCAATTGTACATATTTCTACACAGAAAAAAAGCTTGGGCAGTGAGCTTTCTAAAACAACAACGTTTATCAAAATCGGACAAGAAACACAAACGTTATTTACATTTTTATTAATTTATGTAAAAAAATCCTATAAAGCGCTATATCTCCGTAACGGTGCCGAATTTTAAAAAGTGTACTAGTTGATTGAGGGATCAAATACTCTTAGCTATACGTGGTTTAGCTTTTCTAAAATATTTGGAATCATGCTATATATTCTATATTCTATAAGCCGACTAGATTCCTCAATGTTCTGCGAACCGTATTGACACCCTAAGCTACATAATATGTCGTCATGTCATTCATTTAATCAAACTAGGTCGAATTAAGTAATCGTTGAGCATGTCTTTCTACTCATATGCATATATAACGGCTACTAAATAAAATTTCCCTTGCTGCATGCGTAATTATAATTACAAAATAATCACCGTGTAATGTTATTACTTATTGCCGATGTAAAATGAGAATTGATTTTGAATCTACCATAGCAGAATGCTTTAATTTTACATTTAATTCTTCAAACAATTACGTTAATCTTATAACAGCGTACCCACCAATAACAAATTTATAGTAATGTACAATAATAACTAGAAGTAAAAACAATTTATAACCACAATTTTATTTATGCATCCTTGTACAAAAGAAAGCTTTTTAACGTAAACCTAAGGGTAACTGTATCTGCCAGCAAAAAACACGATATCTTTAATTTTAAGGTAGAAGATGAAGGGATGGTCTGCAATAAATTGTCGGATAGGGGCAGGCCTAGAGTTAAACGACATTGTAGCGATTGCTTCCACTAAAATAAAATAAAAATTGATAGTTAGTTAAATATTTGACAGCAATATAGTACAACAAGAAAAGTGATGGAAAAACTATAATAAATATATTTCAAAAAATCTAAGTGATAATTACCATACGTTGCAGCAGCAGCGGTTGTTCCTTCTTCCTCGACTTCAATAAATGTTTTTTGGAGTACTTTACTGATTTTCAAAGGCTGATCAACGAGAATTTCGTTAAAGTCAGCATAATCTTCGAAAGCATCTTTTATACCCAACTAAAAAGTACATTAAACAGTTATAAAAGAAACTCACATTTCAAAACTCCTTATTTAAATATTAAATAACTTACAGTTTGAAGAATAGGTTTGAATTCTATAGTACTCGTAACTGTAAATTTAGGAATAACGACATGAACGCGTGGAGAATAATATTGCGGTGCAATGAACACATCCTCTATGTGTTCTTCCAAAGCATTCAATCCTTCTTTGTCGTTGGGTAGGACGAAAGTCATGGTGATGTCATCACCAGCATAAGCCAGTTCCAAAAATTTAGCGTTAAGTTCTGGACTTTCGTAGTAACGCAAATAATCAGTTTGGTCCATCATATCGGTTTCAGTTTTATCGCTATTATTTAAGTAGAAAGTCCGTTTGCTTGTTGTTCTTTTACTAAAAGGGGTCACCCACTTTCCGTGGAAGTACATAGCATTGATAAGTATAGAGCGAGTACCTGCGTTCAAAGTATTAGCGTCAATCAAATTCTTGATTTTATTGTTCGTTTTTGCTTCTACCCATCCGTTCATTTCGGATGCAGCTTCCTGGCTCTTTTCAAAATTGATGTTCTGGATATCTGCTTCGAAAACATTAACGGCGATGTTCTTAAACTGGTCGTTGATTTTGTAACCATCTTTAACGTATACCTTATTGGCGCTACTCAACGTATAGTTTTCGTTGCCCTGAAGATGTGGAGCTAGTTTTCTGAAAGTTTCCTGAGTTTTTACTTTATTTTCTGGAAGGTGGAGCCCCGCTGCTAGTTGTTGAGCGGTTTGACCTCCAGCACCAGTATGAACCAAAGCTAGAACAGTTTCTGCTGACAATGGGCATACCAGAAAATTGCCTGAATTGGTCTTTTGTATTTCCTGAGAAAAATGCAAAATAATTGGTTTCATGGTATTAATATTCTACAAAAAGTTACCTTGTAAATATCTGCAGTAAATATGTTACTTCCAACAGCGAAATCTGCCAATAGCCGAGACTCTCCTTGAGTCACTGCCAATGCCCCTAATGCGATTAAGAATAAAAACTTCATGTTGTGCCTGAAACAAAATAAAGCTATCATGAAGTTTATTTTTCTAGAATTTTCCTTTCAAGTAATGGTGGTTAAGTTTAGTTTGTACGTTTAGCTGAGTTCATTTTAGATTCGTGATGATACGTTTGATATAAAGGTAGCAATACACTAAATTGTGGAGACTAATGCAACGTGGATTTTTATCTACAATTCTTATTGTACAAAACATTTTTAGAAAATTATTTAAATTAATGAAATTACATGCATCAATAATAAGAAATATAGTCGATCAAATTAAAATGTGGGTAAGAAACTGACTTAATTTAATTTACCAAGAAGCTTTGTTGGAACTCTTTGCCCACCTCACACTACTATGATACTGAAGTAGCCCAGTAGCCGGCTGACTATTTATTTGAGTCTAATAGATAGGGGTTATCAATAAGGTCATGCCTAACAGTTGATGATTTGAAATATAAATTTACTCAACTGAATAGTCCCGATGTTTTTAAAGGAACTTTACGGTTACCAAAAAATCATATATATCTCCTAACATATTTTACTGCAAACATGGACTACTTTTTGATTAAGCAAATATTTTTAGGAGTTAAACATTTTATAAATTTTTCGGACAAACCGCTGGCCAAGCGTTTTTCTACATACGTTTATTGTTCACGAACTCCAGCGGGATTTAGCATCAATCGCTCGTTATTTTTGTCATATGTGAATTTGTTTTTGGTTTGTACTAATATTATTAAAATATCGCGAAAGGAAACTTTTAAAGAAATAATTCTAGAATATGCTACCCAAAAATCGAATTTCGAAGATGGTTTTCATCGGAAACTGCCAACGCACTTGTTTAAGTTGTTTGTATTGGTGAGCCATTAACATTTTGAGAAAACCTCGGCTTTCTTTGTTTTGAACTGAATTAAATAAACAGGTAAATATGTATCCTATTCGAAAGTAAGTAGATATATGCTCAAAGACAAACAAATAAAGTTTACAAGAATTCCAAAGAACAATTTCTGCAATAATAGCAATTGCAAATAAAATTACATAAATACTTTTAAACCAGAATTGAACTTTACACGCTAATATTTAATGTACAGTAATTAGAAATTTACGATAAGCATATCTGTTTAAATGCTTAACAGCTTAGTAAACAATTTTTAAAGGAACTGCCTAGATTAATTATGTATATTTAGGGTAAAGTTGAGATAGTTCACTCACTCACTTAAGAGTGTTTGTAAATACAATTTCAGCTCATAATGATTATATTTTAATTAAACTTTTTACCATTTATACAAACAGCAAAATTGCGCACATTTGTGAATATCTATTTTGGCTAAATACAGTATGCGTTTTACGCCCTGCTATAATTCATTCAAAATCTATTTACGAGAGGAGCAGACGAGCTTCAATATTTGGAATGCCACCGTGAGAGTACTATCATAGGCGGTATAGTAACGATGTTGAATGGACACATTTCAATTGTTAAATGAATTGTTAAAAACAATTTTCCCTCAAGTTTCGTTAAATAGCAATGTATGGGATATACGCTATACACACAAGATAAAGAGAAATAATATTATACTTAGCTGCTTACCTATGTACCCCAGGAGTTTCAGACATTTTTGTTAATTTATAATGTCAGAAAAACGAAACAATCTATCAGAAAATCTTATTTCAGAAGATATATAAATATACAGGGAGACATAATAGTGCGACTTTGTGTCCTAATGTCTTTATTATAGCATCTTAGAGAAAACTTTTAACACAGAAGTTATTTGCTTGACTCCCTACAGAGTGTTTTATTTTAGTGGAACAATAGACAACTTCTTTATTTTAAATAAACTACTCAAGAATGAATAGGGATATTGCAGTGTAAGACACTTAAAGGCAACACAAATTGCATTTATAATAAAAAACTACCTAAACAACAAAATATAACATCTGTTACGTTACTTTTGCCCCTATGATTTAGGCTTCCCGTTGTGCTTGTGGGTATCTTTTGATTTCGGCCTTCGTGAGTTCTATATTTGAATTGCGCAGGGTTAATAGCGCTTTTTGAGTTCCTGGTTTGCAAATTTTGGGATGGCTGAGTTCTATTTCCAGAGAGTCGTGTGTTAGCTGTGACAGGTATCAGAGCTTCGTTCCTTTGAGGTGTAACTTTTTGAAGTCAAATCAGTTTGTATCTGGATTTTTCTTGAGGATCTTGAAACAATTGGGCGTTATGGGTTGCGTATGGTGTTAATTGGACCATCGCCTATCCGTTTGTTACGGGATTTAAATTTTGATTACCGAGCACATGACGGAAATCGAGGCTTCGTTTAACGTATTTGTGTGAGCTCTTGTAATGAAGACTACAGGAATTTTCAACTGATTTTTTTACAATATTGATCTAATGAAGCCACACCCCTCTCGGCTGAGTTTGCAAAATAATCCTTATCTTGTCACCGCCAAATTATCACCATTTCTGAGTACTCATTTTCGATAGTAAATGTATTGATTGTGTTCGTAAGGGTGATTTGGGTGACAAGTTTTTGGCGCCCAACGTGGGACCCGTTTGTTTTTCTCCCTTTTTCACACGTATTTGGGTTATTTGCTTGCTGTTTTATTTCGATTAATTTTCTCGGAATTTGATATTTTGTTTCTTATCGATTATCTTAGTGTAGAACTGGTTATATTCATTATTTTGATTTTGGAGGTATAAAACTATTTAGAATCGAACTTCGAAGCTTTAGTGTTGTTTCCATTATGGACGTTAACCGTTTACTTGTCGATGAACTCGATTACGAATTATACATTCGTAACAACAGCATACGAGGAACTGTGCAAGACAAACGAAGATTATTACGTTCCCTTTTAAATGTTGAACAACTTACGCAGGCCACGTATGTTTCGGTAATACTTGATGCGACCGAAGAGTTCAGCACTTGTGAAAAGAAGTTAGCTGTATTGGCTACCGAAGTCGAGAGTTGCGAATCAACTGATGAAAATAATGACTTTAAACGCTTGGCTACAAGACTTCTCCATCTGTGCTGTCGATTGAATCGGATTGTTCTTGAAGCGTCAGCTATCTCGAAGAAACAGGAAATGGAAAGATGGCACCAAGAAATTTTAGATCAATTGTAAAGCAAACTTCAATAGCCGTCGATGATTGGAAATCTGGTTGAACTCGATGATGATGAACAGCAAACCTCTCCAGCTATGACTGTTGCATCAAGTCAACCCTCTGTATCCGCTAATAATACAATTCATGTTAGCTTCGCTGCTTCTACATTCATGAGTACTACCGCTGGTATTCAACCATCCCCAATTCTTGGAACTCACTTTTTTAATTTCTGAAGACCAACTGCCACAACCTGTTGCATCACCATCTTCACAACACCAGCTTCTTCCATTCAACTGCCATCAACTCAAACAACTTTACCATCGGGACCGCCCTCAGTACACTATCCTTTTGTTAACACGTTAAACGGAAGATCTTCCGCCGTGAATAACCATACGGATGTGTCATCTTGCTCAACTACCCAGTCGGTAAACTACCTGGCCATTAATAAATGGAACATAATTTTTGTTGGAGATTCCGGGTTATCTAGCTTCCTGGAACGAATTGAAGGGACCCGTGTGGCTCGTAACGTTTCGAAGGAACAACTGTTTGCTGCCGCGGTTGGACTTTTCGCCGGCAACGCTTTGATTTGGTACCGCTGCGATTTCGAATTGAGTTTATGGGACGAAATTCTCAACAGGACACAGAGACCTGAGGAGCCCGTAACCGTGTATATCGCAGTGATGGAAAATCTTTTCAATCTCCTATCAAACCCTCCGTCTCAACTAAACAAAATCGGTAGAAAATTCGTGTAGTCTTCAATACAAGAGCTCACACGAATACGTTTAACGAATCCTCGATTTCTATCATGTGCGCGGTAATCAGAATTAAAATTTTGTAACTAACGAATAGGCGATGGTCCATTTAATACCATACGGAACCCATAACGCCAAATTGCTTCCAGATCCTCAAGAAAAATCCAGATACAAACTGATCTGACTTCAAAAAGTCACACCTCAAAGGAACGAAGCTCGGATACCTGTCACAGCTAACGCACGACTCTCTGGAAACGGAACTCAGCCATCCCAAAATTTGCGAACCAGGAACTCAAAAAGCGCTATAAACCCTGCGGAAATCAAAAGATACCCACAAGCACAACGGGAAGCCCAAATCATAGAGGCAAAATTAACTTAACATATCTTTTTAGTAATGGACATGAGAATTAGAAAAAAGGTACGTAAAGCAAAAATTTTACAATATTTTAATGAAAATCGTTATTGTCTCCTTTCACATAATTTAAATTTATTAAATTCTAATACCGCGTGGCACCTCCTCTGGCAGTAATAACTACTCTGCACCTTACTGACATACTCTCAATGCAATTATCAATATATTCTGGTGGAATTTGATGCTACAGTACCGGCAATACATTCCTCAGCTGTTGCACAATAGTAGGCCTTGGATTATGATGATGCAGCTGTCTCTGCAAAATATCCCATTCATGCTGGATGGGGTAGAAGTCTGGAATAGCGGAGGAAGAGCAAGATGATTTATTTCCTCATCTCGACGAATCTCTAAAACAACCCGAGCACGAAGCGGCCTTGCATTCTCGTCAAGAAAAACAAAATATTCCCGTCCACAGCGTTGCGACGGTTTGGAAATGATCCATAATGATCTCTTGGGCATAACGTTGGCCTGTGAGTGTACCATTAAAGATATGGAGGCCAGTACGCCACCCTAAAGAAATTCCAGCCCATAACATAAGACCACCATCACCAAAGGCAACGACTGGTTGGATATACTGAGGTAGGATACGATGTCCGGCACCGCAATATATACTTTGACGCCGGCTATCATTGCTGTGACAATATCTGGACTCGTCCGAAAACAGTATATCATCCCACGGTGTTGCTTCTTGAAGCCTACATCTTGACCATTCCACCCGGTGCTTTCGTTGAGCCACAGTTCTTACAGGGTATCTCAGGGGGCGGTATGAGGTATGAGGAAGTCCTACCTCAAACAATCGATTTCTCACAGTTTGGTCGGAGACTCGATTTCCTGTGGTATTCTGGAGCACATGCTGTAGATGTCGAGCAGTTGAAAAGGGTTGCATTCTTGCATTAATTACCAGAAGTGATCCAAAAATGTAATAATGTAATAGGATGTTTTATTTAAAATAAAAAAGTTGTCTATTGTCCCACTAAAATAAAACAGCCTGTATAGTCGGCAATAATTGTATGTATATGTTTCTCCAAGTTGCTATAATAAAGACATTGGGACGCAAAATCGCACTATTATGTCACCCTGTATTTAAATAGACTTAAAGCCAGATACGCAGTGTTAAAAATTTGCAAATGACGTTAGCGTTATCATTGTCATTGTAGGTATAAAGTGTTACTGTATTATCCGTATTACCTCAAATCACAGACTCAAACTGTAGGCTTTCATTATGCGCATAAAACTGTGTCAATCAATACTAATCATAATATCCAGTCTCGCCGGAAATGGCACTATTTAACTACTTCAAGTAGCAGTTTGCTCATTTACTGGGCGTCAAACTACATTTGTTGAAGAAGTTAAACGTATGATGGTAAATACTGAAGCATATTATTCCATTACATATTTTAACACTGTTAGACAGCCTCACGGCAAGTTAAGGGGTTACATTTTTATTATACTCTTACCTTAACAATTTTATAATTTAGGTGAATCCAAATGCTTTGGAATGATAACTGGTTGTAAAGTTTTTGAATAGATGGGCATTAAAGGCGAAATAGTAGCGAAATTATTTAGCAGGTCTGGGAGAAATCATTCTTTTTCAACTTAAACGTCCTTATTTCCCAGCTTTCCAATAACTTGCATCTCAGAAGTGTACTGTTAGGTAGAATAGTAAAATGTAGGGCAGCTAGTAAGTCACAGTGTGGGTTCTCAGATAGTTCATGCGTTCGAGATAAGTGAACAACAATATGTTTGTTGATTACTTGTTGAATGCAATGATGTGGTGTTTACCTATATAAGATTTGATACTTATAAGGTGATGCAGATGAGCTGTTGGTATGTGCTGTAGTAGCTGTGGAACGCAGATGTAGATCATGGTTTTGCTTTTAATGTTCTACTGTTAGTAATTGTAATTACTGTGATATTGCGATTGAGAGCTTTTGAGCACACGCATGATTCCGTTTTAAGGTCGTGGCCGGCGTGATCATTTAGCCTCACCTCCACTTCGCTGACCACTGATCTCTACATGGCACTTTGCAGAGGGGCTTATGGACAGCCTGTCTTTTACTCTCTTCTATTGCCCGGGGTAATATTCGGTTGCCTGGCACCCGTTACAGGTTAGGTACATCAGGCAACATCTACCAAAGACGGTCCTGTCGTCACCATATCCCGAACGTGAACTACCAGAGAGGTAGTAAATGTGAGCTACTAGATGCTACATGGGACTCCAGGGGGGACACCTAACAGCTAACGGAAAGCGGCCGTTCCTATATAATACCAACAAAATTTAAAGGTGGACAAAAGTTTAATCATTTTTATTTGACCATTACCTCTTGTGGTATTTCATTAACTCAATCAAACTAACAATAAATTCAAATCAAATAAAGATCGTTATTAATTTACATATTCATATATTTACCTCGAGCTGCTTACAATTTTCACTTTTTTTAATCTATTCTGATGGAGAAATATCTAAATAAGATTACAGGGTGAACCATGTGTGGAAAAGTTGTTCAGTGACAACACTCTGAAATGAATTAATTTATCTCACTTAAGCACAAAATTTGGTTTATTTTGACTGTTCCAAATCCGTTAGTAGGCCATTGTGATTTTAATCTTCTTTACGCCGAAAGAGAATCCAGGTGGCTGAATTGAACATTTGGGTGTCCTGGGAGTCAATTTAGGTATCTAACGGCTAGTCTGTGAATTTAAGTAAGGAAAAAATGACCAAAATCAACATCAATATTGTACAAACAGGCCCGTAGTCAGACACAATCTGGAACATATAGAGCCCAATTCCCACCTTTACCACAAACTCGTCAAAAACTCCGCAGTCACCGGATCAACAATCTAATAACCTCACTGTGGTTATACTAGCTATGCCACAAACAATTCAAGAGAAGAACTAACTGCGAAATATGACTCAAATGTTTAAAATAGCGTTATGGAATGCAAACGGACTCCTCAATCACAAACAAGAAATAGAAATATTCCTTATACACAATGATATAGAGATCCTACTGATTTCTGAAACACACTGCTCAAACAAAAGCTGCTTTAAAATTCCGAACTTTGTCACCTACGCAACAAATCATCCGGACGCAGAAAGATTCGCAAGAGGCGGAACAGCCGTTATTATTAGAAATCAAATTAAACACCTCCAACTTCCACAATTTAAAGAAGATTTTATGCAAGCCACTAGCATTATGGTAGAAGATTGGCTTAGAACCCTAACGATCTCATTGGTATACTGCCCTCCAAATTACCCCAGGTTTTATAGAACTTTGCCGCTTATTAGGAAGCAGATTCTTGGCTGGAGGAGACTATAACTCGGAATACACTATCTGGGGCTCCAGGCTATCATCACCAGCTAGATGAAAAACTCTTTACCAAGTGGTACAAGAACTTCAGCTAGGTCACTTGTCAACATAGCAACCAACCTACTGGCCTACTGACCCAGCAAAGAGGCCGGATTTCCTCGACTTTTTCCTAACAAAGGGAATCGCACCTGGCTATCTGAATATCAGCCTAAATTGGGATTTACATTCGGATAACTCTCCCGTCGTAGCTACAGTAAGCACCTCCTTCATTGAAAAAAAAAAACCAATAAAATTAATTAATAAAAGAACCAATTGTACAACCAGTTAGATTTGATAATTCCTTCAAAAACCAAAGGTAACCTTGAACTACCAGTCTACAGGTTTACCCGATTATTAAAAGCGCTGCATGGGAAGCAACAACTGAAATACTAATAGAGAGTTAAAAGAACAGTGTCCTCTAGTAATACAGCACAAAATTGCTGAGAAAAGACGGTTGAGAAGAATTTAATATTCCACACTACTCAGGCAGAGCTAAAAAATTACTCGTTCCAAGAGTATTTACAAAACCTGAGCGCAGCAGACTCCAACCTCGCCTTATGGAAAGCAACAGAAAACCTTAAACATCAGCATCAGCCAATACCTCCCATACAAATAAATGACGGATTCTGGGCGCGTCCAGGCAAAGAGAAAGCAGAAACCTTCGCTGGCCATCTAACATAAGTGTTCCAATCACTACATTCTCAAATAACCTTGAACAAGGAATAAGAAATGAACGATGCCCCTGAATAAGGGTAGGCAATTCTATAACTGAACCTGTATGAAGTGGAAAAATGGAAAGTTAAGATCAATGAGGAGAAATCACATTATATTACTTTCACCAAAGGTAACGGCGTCCCACCACCTGTTATTACGGGCCAAACGAGCTTTTTCGTCGACCAACGGGAAAGGTGCAAGAGGCCTTCGGCTTAGCTCAGAGGAGTAGGTGTGGTTCACGAGAAACGCTTACGGGAGGGAAATCATACCTAGTTGTGAACAGAGTAAGTCAAAATTAAGTTGCAGATGTACAGTTGTGCACTGCCAAATTCATGGCCACACATTCAAAAACAATGATTCACTGCTACATTTATAAGAATTCATAGCGATCTTACGTAATTCAATTCTAGCTATTGGAAATTCTCTTGAATTGGTAAGACAAATTGTATCAATACATATAAAAAGTATGGGTGTACCCAGCTTACACATAAATAATGAAGCAGTAAATAGTCAGCTTCAAATTCAAATGTCCAGAATTGAAATTGTAAACAGCAGGTTTTAATGAGATTCGAATTATCAGGATCCCAGCAAGCAGTGGTGGGAAAGATGTTTATCTGGTTACAGTATATTGCAGTAGCATATAAATTTGCGAACAATTTCATGGTCTGTTGAATACAGTTTTGAATTGTTTACATAATTCAAGAATATTAATTATTTTCCCTCTTCTATCTGACTGAATATTCGTTTAACTATAGCTAAATTCCTTCATGGGATGTACTGCCTTACCATTACTATTATATATGAAGACGTGGCGGGAAGAACGATCTAAGTCACAAAATGTAAGTTCATAGTTCAAATTTGGAAAGTAATAGAATAGTTTCCATAATAAGCCAGATAATTAAAATACAAAACTTACATCATCTTCCTCGTCACTTGCTACATCGGCGTGACGCAAGGGCAAGTTGGTGTAATA
Organism: Limonius californicus; assembly: GCA_014611495.1. Taxonomy (NCBI): domain Eukaryota; kingdom Metazoa; phylum Arthropoda; class Insecta; order Coleoptera; family Elateridae; genus Limonius; species Limonius californicus. The sequence goes on along the minus strand of JABXWE010010408.1, from coordinate 22,799 downwards.
CTCCTGCAATTCGTGTGAGACGAACTTTTTAAGATCTTGCAGTTGGTTGTACTTTTTTACTGGAGTGGCCAGAGGTTGGTTGTACAATAAATCTGGACCAGTGTCATTCCTTGTTAACTTCATTTTTTTTGTGATAACGTAATTAACCCTTAAACCGTTATAGGTGTCTCGCGCCTCTATGGTCTGCGAATGCTCTGAACGTACAAGAAACTCTGCAATAGGGCGTGTTGCAACTGGTGATGTTCCTTTGTACAATGGTTTAAGATATTTTGTCCACCCAAAAACATGTCCCGTGTGCATTTAATTACGTCAAACGGAGTAGGTTTGCTTCTGTCAATTTCAAATTCTCTTACCCAATGACCTGGGCCTTCTACTGTTGTGTTTTGATTAATTAGACCGAAGTCTTTGTCGCATTCTAAGTAAGAATGTCCTCTAACGGGGAAAGTGACTTTAACAGAGTTAAACCTTTTTTTCTTATGAACAATATAGTGCAACAATCGAAAAATTGTGAAATTTTTGTTCTGTCCTGCGCAGGAATCAGAATATATAGCCAGATGTCGAACAGTGTCAGGAAAATAATTGTAACAGAAATGGTATTCTTGGCGGCTGTTTGTGGATAAGTATAAAATACTGATTAATTGGTCGATAGAACATGAATATTAAAGCTTATGAAGGTCAATTGTCTTTTAAAGTACACGTTATTGGCTGTTGTATTGGGAGTTGGAAAATTTTTTGAGTAGTCCATAGCGATAGCCTCATGGTTTTCTTCTTTCCTTGCCGTCCTTTTAGCTTTTCGTTTCCTGTCATAGAATCACTGTTCCATAACACACCATTTATTACAAGGCGTGTTTGAGGGACTTAGATTGGTACTAAAACTATGATTTTATTCCATGATGAAAGTACGCACTTTAGTTATCCGATGGCGCCAAAATTTCATTTTTGAATAGAATGGACTTAGATCGTTCTTCCTGTCACGTCTTCATATATATATATCTTCTTCTTAGGGTGCTTTGTCTCTTACGAGACGTAGCGATCTTCTCTCCTATGCCTGTGTTGCACGTTTAGAGTGCCACAGACATAGAGGACCTACAGCTTAACGTGGGCTCCGAACCACGGGAAGTGTAAACACTTCTGCTCCAGAGAAGATTTACTAGGCAGAATACCTCGCTGGTTTGCCATTGCCTTGCGAGGGAGAACGGCCGTTTTTTTAAAAATCCGATGTTCCGGTACTGGGAATTGAACCCAGGACCCTCAGCGTAGAAGTCTAACGCGCTAACCTCTAGCCTACGGCCGCCTCCTATATATATATATATATAAAATAATAATAATAAAATGTCCATTTTACAAAATTAATTAATATGAATTTCAACTAAGTACAGTAAGAAACGCTGGTTCGTATTCAAAGAAATAAAACTGTAGGTTCCGTCACTGCAATGGATGACACGTAAACATTACTATTGGAGATAGGAAGGTGGCTCAGCGGTAGAGCGTTTACCTTACATTCGGGAGGTCTAGGGTTCGATATACCTAGGCCGCCTGTCCTGACTCAACTTTTTCGTATTTTCTTGGGTCACTTAGATAAACGCTGGGACGGTTTCATCCACGAACCAATTTTCCTGATCTTTCCCAACCTTACATTCTCGCTACTTGCCGAAGAGGAGCTGAGGGTTCCGGTGCCGCATCAGACTGAGCCTTACAGCTGCCTGTCCCCTTGTAGGGAATAAAACTACGGTGGTATTCCTTTCCAGATATGCAGAATTAGTAGTAGATGTTTATAATAAACCGACAATGGATGTAGTGCATAGAGATGTTTGAAAATCTGCAACCTAGATCTAGCCCATTTAAATTCAATCAAGGCAAGTAGCAATTGACAAAATATTGTTCTTCAACACTATTGTCAAAAGAAAGTGTTCTTACAACGATCTTCAGTTAATACTGTCCAATATTTATGACACGACCATGGTTACCATTATAATCTTCGTGACTGTGTTAAAGTAGTAAGTTAACCTATTGAACAAATCATTACATATACATAGCCCACTGTGTCAGAATGAAATGGACATGCTAAATAGTCCATAACGTACTCTCAATGAAAAATGCAGCGATTTGAAATGAAACTGTACTTTTACTTCGTAATACTCGTATATGTACTTCAGTACTTTTGTAGGTAATATTAAAAATGGAAAGCTATTAGTTATTCAAATAAAAGTAATATACAGTTTGCTTTTAAATTACTATTCTAATAGCATTGCTAGAAACGATTGCTCCTACAGTTCTTGTGCTTCTGTTTAATAATATGTAATAAAAAAAGTCATTATATTTGTTGCTGTTGTCCTCACTAAATTAGAGATAGAGATAAGTTTTCTTGAAAAGTATTATTAATATCTGTAATAGTAAATACAGAGCTCAACGCAAAATTGAACAAAAAGCATGTGAACTAGTATGTGGGTGAAACACATCTACCAAGAAACATCACAGTATCTTCGATTTTCAGAATAAATATGAAGGGATGATCAGCAATGAACTCTATGGGCTTCGGGGGTTCTTCCATGTAGCAACTTCCCATCATTTGTACATCTGAAACAATATTAATTTTCGAACTCTGAAGAACTGTAAGAAGTAATAAAACATTAATGTTCTACCAGATAAATACAATTATTGTTAATTATAAGCAGATAAGAAATATATATACTCAGTGACATGGAAATCACAACACCACCAAGGGGTAGGAATTTTTTGACCAAACTTGGCAGAAACGTTTAACTACTAAAAGGTAGCAATTGATTAAAATTTCATTCATATGGATCAAGTGATAATGGCCTATCTGACAGTTTTTCCAGTTTTTTCTAACAATTTTATCAGGTGTATGTTTTGCGAGATTTTGTTCAGTTCTGTATTGTTTTCGCTTTTGATCGTTTGTTTTGAGGGTGTGATCATGACTAGAGTGTGCCAACGTAGAAATTACAGCCAATTAAACAAATTCGACAGAGGTCGTATTGTTGGTTTGCGCGAAGGTGGTTTTTCGTTCAGATAAATTGCAAATCGCCTTAACCGAAACCAATCCACCATCATGCGCTGCTATCAGGCATGGACTAGGGAGGGTCAGGAATGTCGCAGAAGAGGAACTAGGGGGCGAAGAAGAACAAATGAGGTGCGGGACAGCCATCTTCGACGTATGGCAACAAGAGACCGATTCTCCAGTACCAGATCAATTGCAGATCAATGGTTAGTTAACGAAGGTCGTCCTGTAACCCTTCGAACGATTTACCGCAGAATCGGAGCTTTCGGCTTGCAATCCTATCGGCCATATATTGTGTTACCACTAACGGCTCAACACCGACAGCGACATTTGGAGTGGTGTAGGTTGCGATTTCCCTGGAACCTAGAGTGGCATGGCATGGGGTGGTGTTCAGTGATGAATCCCGATTCTGGTTGTGGGCTGCATGATGGCCGTATGAGGGTCAGTAGAACACGTGGAGAACGTCGCAATGTTGAATTTTCTGTTGCGAGGCATGTGCACGAAACTGTGGGGATTATGGTATGGAAATATGAACGCCCAGCGATATGTGGATGAGGTGGTAGAACCCCATATTCTTCCATTTCTTCAGCAGTTGGAAGTCCCATTTTTCCAGCAGGATAATGCCCGTCCCCATATTGCAAGGCGTTCTATGGACCGATTTGCAAAGGATAATGTCAATCTCTTGCCATGGCCACCCCGATTGGGACATTATGGGGAGAAGACTGAAGAACTTGCTGCATCTTCCGCAGACGCTGCAAACTCTACAACACGAATTACAGGTTGCTTGGGACACAATACCTCAAGAGGAAATCGACCATCTGCTAGAATCGATGCCACGAAGAGTGGGGGAGTGTGTAACCAATAGGGGGGACCAACCCATTACTAATAAAACTTATGTTTATATTTTGTCCTGTTTCCTTAAAATTTTAATCAATTGCTACCTTTTAGTAGTTAAACGTTTCTGCCAATTGTGGTCAAAAAATTCCTACCCCTTCTTGGTGTTGCGATTTCCATGTCACTGAGTATAGTTATGAAACGGAAAGTAAACACTTACCGGTTGCAGCAGCTGCTGTTGTGCCTTCCTCGTTCACATCTATAAAAGCTTTCTGTTTTACTTCACTGATTTTTAAGGGTAGATTAGCGATAATTCTGGTGAAGTCAGCACAATCTTCAAAAGCGTCTACAATGCCTAACTGTAAATTATATAAAATTAGTATATACGGTACACGAAATCTTAAAACGTAAATTATTATGGCGACGTTAGACCAAACAAAATGAAATCGTGGTCAAATACATTGGACCTAACATAGGTTTACCGGTCATCACGCACAATGATGGACAGAGAAGGTGGGTGGAAGAAAATGACAGACTACATGCATCACGAGCCGTGTACACTTAGCAACATAAGTTTAGAAGTTAGCTTGCAATAGAACAATGGTGTTTTTGTAATAATTATGATTTATAATTAGTGAAGTGTAAGTAAGTGACTAAACACTAAACACTAATCATTAGTTATGTATAATTACAAAATAAGCAGAAAATAAGCATATAACTCAATTAAAAGCATAAGATAATGCTTTTACTTTAACTATACTAGCGCTCTTAGCAGCTCGAAGCTAATCCCTACTACCGATTTGCCAGTGCGCACATTGGCTCACCGGCAAAGCTAAGTTAAAGGGGCCCCTAGACGATCAATATTATTGTGCAATGTGGGTTGCACAATATTTTGACGGCGGCCCCTAGACGGTCAATATTATTGTACAATATTTTAGTTTGTGCAAAAGATTGTACCGTATGGAGGCGATATTGAAGGTTGTGCAATATATTGCGCAATCGCGAACACAGACGTACAACCACATTGTGCAAACAGTCCCTGCCAGAATTTCATGAAGTCAACATGTTGAGTGAAAGTGAATTGTGTTGCGTGATAATTGCCGTAGCCGCAAGTCATAAAAGAGGAAAGAAAAGAGGCTCGCAGAAAGGTAGAAAATGGGCCAAACAGTGGTTTATTGATAGGGAAAAGTTCACCCACGAAAAATTACTCAATGAACTGAGAGTAATTGAACCAAATGATTTCCGCAACTTTGTACGAATGGACGGAGAATTATTTGATGAACTCCTCGCTTTGGTTACTCCTGAAATCGGTAAAAGGAACACTATCATGCGCGATGTAATTGCTGTAAGCCAACGGTTGTCCATAACCCTACGATATCTCGCAACCGGGAATAGTTTTGAAGATCTGAAGTTTTTAACTGCTGTGTCACCTCAGTCAATAGGTCGCATTGTTATGGAAACGTGCACTGCTCTGATCAACTGCCTCAAGGAATACATTAAGGTAAGTACTTTTTTCATTTTAAATCATTTTATTTAAATAGTCAAAATATTGTCATACATTGGCTAGAACAAGAATTGACATTGTACACGTATACCTACATGAATTTGGAAAGTAACTGCCTTACTGAAAAGTAGCGAAATATGCACCTGTGTCTTGCGAGGAGGGATTCATACTGACGGAATGAAGGGGGATTGAAGGGAGGGACTGAACACTATATGGTGTGGACACACGTGAGACGTTATTAATTTCCACTGAATTACGATGTAAGGTCCCCATTTGTCCCTCAAACAGAATATCATTGATGGCCTTCTTCGCAAACAACTGCTGTTGTGGATCCATTTTTCGGAGTTCGACTGCCCAAGCTGCAGCAAGTTTGTCGCTGTCCTCTTGTGGTTGTTGAAGGCGCTTGGAAGCCAATTTCACCAATTCCTCAGTGGGATCTGGAGCTTTACGTTTCCTGTTCTTTTGACGAGGTTCATCATCCGCCTGAGAAAAAGAAAAAAACGAAATTAAATCATGCAGCATGACCATACTAGCGAGTTTTCAAAGAATTATCTTTGCTTTGTAAATTGTTTAGGATAAAAAAAAGCTTATTTTCATCTAAATTTCGCTGAAAACTGCCAATTTTCTGTTGCTCTTATAAAAGTTGTTTTTTTTGTTCCAGGTACCAACTACAAAACAAGAATGGAAACAAATTTCACAAGATTTCTACGATCAGTGGAATTTCCCCAATTGTCTGGGTGCAATCGATGGCAAGCATGTCGCAATAAAGAAACCTGACAATTCTGGATCACTTCTCACTACTTCAATTATAAAAAATTTTTCAGCATTGTGATGATGGCAGTGGCAAATGCAAACTATGAGTTCATGATGGTTGATGTAGGAGTAAATGGGCGAATATCAGACGGTGGTGTAATCAGTTACACGAAATTCGGGCAGGCGCTTGCTGGTAATACATTGAGAATTCCGGAACCAACACAACTGCCGAATAGTCAGAAAATATTGCCATTCGTTTTTTTGGGAGATGATGCCTTCGGGCTAACAGAAAATGTTATGAAACCCTACCCCCAAGCAGCACTAAATGTGAAGAGCAGAATTTTCAATTATCGATTGAGTCGTGCTCGTCGTGTGATCGAAAATACCTTTGGGGTATTGGTCAGCCGATTTGGTGTACTACAGAAGCCAATAGCACTCTCTCCAGAAAAGGCTCGAACAGTTGCCTTGGCATGTTGTTATTTACATAACTTTTTACGCAAACGCCAATCACGAGCTTATGTCACTACGAATCTCGTGGATAGTGAGGATTTGCAGGCAGGTGTTATCCCGAATGGATCGTGGAGGGATGTTGTAAATGAGATAACACCACTTCCGCCAAACACTACCTCCAGAAACGCAACAAATAGTGCTAAAGCAGTCAGAGATACCTATTCCAATTTCTTCAACAATGAAGGTCAGGTTTCATGGCAATGGAAAATTGTCGGCGCAATTGGCTCAACCAATAATTAAATTAAGAAGAGTATCCCTAATAATAATAATAATTAATAACAAACAGTAAAATAATTATGTTAAATAATAAGTTGATTATTATGTACGATAAACTTGTAGAGAAAATTAATAAAATAGACAACTTACTGTGCGGTCGCTGGTTTCATTTGCATCGGTACGATCGTCGTTGTCGTGAACATCCTCAGATATGTCCATCGTGCTGATTGAAGCAGTAGGTGTTTCTTGAGTTACAAGAAACCTCATTTCGTCGAAATACCATAGCGAAAGTTCCACATCCTCTGCACTGGCACCACTTTTCTCTGCATCGCGAATCCGTTTTAATTCTTTCCGGAAGTTTGTTCGCAGAGAATTGATTTTTTTTTACTACTTCTTGTTTCTCAGCATCCGGGTATTTTTCGCGGTACTTTTCTATCAGCACATCGTACTGCTCCCCCTTTTTTGCACGATTACTATAATCTTTGCACTTCACATCCCACAGAGCCCGAAGACCACGATACACCTCAATAAATTCAACAATAAATTCTTTTTCGGCTTTCTTGTCACCCATGATAATAAGCGTGGTTGAGACGACTAGTTCAAACGACCGCTAGAAACCAACTGACATGATATTGCGCAATATGTCCAACAGACGGCGCAATATTATCCCGTTTGCACAATATATTTTCAAGAGTTTGAAAATCACACAATATATTGCACAACCTTTCAATATTGCCCACATACGATCAATTATATTGCACAAACCAAAATATTGCGCAATAATATTGATCGTCTAGGGGCCGCTTTAAGCCTTCCAATGAAAGAGTTTTAAATTCAAATATTCAGTCGATTCCCGTTTTCATAATATCTAGCAAGCCCCTTGTTCTAAATTAATACATACAGGGTGTCGATTTGAAAACGTACAATGTGTTATATCTGTGGATGTAAAATAGGTATTGAACTTTTCTAGAAAACATATATACAACATTATGACTCATAAGGAATCCTTTCGCATTCAGCCCATTGGGCTCTAGGTAACCCCAACAAAAGATTTCAAATGGTAACACCCACTTTGTGACCCTCATTGAAAAGCTCTTACAAAATGCTATTCAATAGCAGCATACATTCTTTTACCGAATGATTTCGGAAAAATGAATAAATTAAACTCAAAAGATTCTAAACCAGGGGTCGGAAAACTTTTCAAGGGATCAGGCCACTTAAATAACCAGTAAGTGGTGGCGGGCCAATGTTTCTATTTTAATCATTATATATACCAGGTGTTAGGGAAGTTGACCGAATAATTTCTAGGGTAGAATTAGGGCGCAAAATGAAGTCGAATATTCCTTTGCCATTTTTGGCCCAGATACATAGTTTTCCCATAAATCCGTGTTAAAATTGGTGCCGCAAATTTTTTGAACTGCTGAACTAATCTCTATAATGCATTGTTTTTTGAAAGCTAGCATGTTGATTGATTTGAAAGAGCGAGATCGAGGACGCGGTTTTCCAAGCATCTCTAAGCACTGCAGCCAGCATTGGTTTATTGTACACCCTAACTAATAATTTTGCCTATCTGGGGTAAGCTAGCATGTTACTTGCAATACTTTTTTAATCTGTCAGTTTTTGTTATTTGATAAAAATTTGACGTTTTCAGTAGAATAATCTGTCAATAATTTTTCGGTGTATTTAATCAACGGAAATGGCAGAATATGACGATATGCTCTTTTTGTATGGGGAATGTGGTGGCAATGCAATTGCTGCAGTTCGGCGTTATGCAGAGCGCTTTCCACAACGACGAATACCACATCGAGAAACATTCACAGCGGTGACACAAAGGGTTACAGAGACCGGATCCGTCTTTCCTAGACCACGCGAAGCAGGGAGAGAAAGACAGGTGCGTAGCTTGGATGCGGAAGTAGAGATTCTCAATCGTGTTGAAAATGATGCGTCAGGTAGCACACGCGAAATAGCGCAAGAAGTAGGTGTATGCCATTGGACCGTCTGTAGAACTTTACATACATGAGAACCTTCTTTATCCATACCACGTGCAACTGGTTCAAAGCTTAGTAGAATATGACTATGCCCTGTTATGTACTTTTCAAATTTGCCGCTACACTTGAATTAATTCCATAATTTGTTTGCCGCTTCGTTAGGAATGAATATCGTTATTTTAATTGAATTCTTATTTTGGGTTACTATTTTCGCTATTTTGTTTTGTCTTGAAAATTGAGTTATGGAAGGCCGGTTCCCTCAAACCTTGAAAGTTTCCTTTGTGGACTGATTTTCTGCCGACTAAATTCCCGGAAGTGTTGATCTCGGCAATTGCACGTGATAATTCCTTCTAGAACTTCTTGCGTAAGATTTTGTAACGTGGTGCAATATCGTTTGGGAGAAGTGCAGGTCCCCATTGCATTTTGAGTTAGTCCATTTTAGACCTTTGTGGGCTCCGGTTGTCCGTAAGCTCCATCAATCGGCAATCGTAATAACGTAAAGTGCTGCAGGGGCGGCTCGGTTTTTTTTGAACGGGGTATCTGTTATGTGTTTTCCGTTTCACTGTTGTACCAAGGGGCATTGAACAGGCCGTCGGCTACTGCCGGATTAAATAGGAATAACTTGATTCAACCCCAGAAAAAGGCAACTCTTTAGTGAGTTGACCAATCGCCTTTCGGCGGATCATCTTCGAAGCCCAATGCCCGTGGTTCTGCAGTCATTTCTCCATACCATCGAAGGTTCCTGTCTTCGCTGGCGTTCATCGTTAGCAACTGGAAATCGCCGTATATTGTCTCCCCTTCAAGGTAAAGAATTAGTTTTTTTGTTGTGCAGTGTAAAATAAACCTTTTTTTTTGCTCGCGTCAACTTGCAGAATTTCGCGATTTTGAACTGTTTTTTTTTGACAACCCAAAAGCGATCGTCAATCGCTATTCATTTATTGTTTGTAAAAGATATTAAGATAGTATTTTTCCTGTAAGCTACGCCATTGACCACACAGATACATCATAGTAGAAATATTGTGAGTCAACGGCGTCGTTTCCTGAACGTTCAAGGATTTTCATTGTAATTGTAATTTCAAACTATTTGCGTTATAACTCGTGTCATTTGATTGTATGGTCATATTCTATTTTATTATATGTGTTTTAAAGTTTACTGTCTCTTATTGTGTCTATTGTACTTGCTGGTGTAAGAATTTTGCAAGCTTTAAATATATAGGAGGAGGCACAAAATAAAGGTAGGTTCCATCCCCGTGAGCGGTTGGCTTCTCGGCCTTCCACGAGGACCTACACAATCAGCTGGATTTGGAAGGTGGCGCCCACTTATTTTGACTCGCCCTGTACACAACTAAAGATTTTCTCCCATAAGCGATTTTCACGAACTCCCCTACTCCTCTGAGCTAAGCTGTAGGCCCTTTTCCATCAAGATAGTTACGACTCGTCGAAAAAGCTCGATTGACCTGTAACAAATTGGCGCCGCAACGTGGAACTTTTTTGCGACTGTAACAGCCCCTAGGATTAATTTCTGCCGGTGGCTTTTGCAGCAGACTGAACAACATCCAGAATTTCTTTCCAAACTCCTTATGACAGACGAGTGTTGTTTTACCAGGAATGGTATACTCAATTATCATAAAACTCATATCTGGGCGAATGAAAGTCCGTCAGAAAAATTTTTAGCGTCGTTTTTCTATTAAAATTTGGGCAGGAATCGTTGGGGATTTTCTAATTGGTCCTTTCGTGTTATCCGCTCAGCTAAACGGTGCACACTATTTGCAGTTTTTAAGGGACCATCTACCCGATCTGCTAGAAAATGTCCCACAGACCACATGCCAAAATATGTGGCTCATGCACGATGGTGCCCCAGCTCATTTTAGTCGGGATGTTCGTGACCACTTGGACATAATATTCCCAAATAAATGGATTGGCAGAAATGGACCTATTGCTTGGCCGGCCCGAACACCTGATCTGAAGAGTTGCGATTTTTTTCTGTGGGGACACATGAAAGCTGTTGTGTATGGTACACCTGTAAGAAATGCTAAAGATCTCTAGCAACGCATTATGACTGTTGCTGACAGCATTCGCAACGAAGTAGAAATTCTTGCCAGGGTAAGAGAGTCCTTTACGTGCAGAGCCAGAGCTTGTATCAGGGCAGACGGGGCTCACTTTGAGCAATTTCTTTAATGTTCATTTTTCTATTGATTAATTTTTTATTTACTGTTTATTTGTTTACATGTTTCTTAAAAAATAAAGTTTTCAAACATTGATAGTGTTGCTTGTGTTAATGGGAAATGAAAACAAATCTAGCAAAAAAAACCAGATCCATCAATTTTTTCACATCCCTTCTCACATGCTAGGTTAAAAAACCGTGCAATATCAAAGTTTAATTTCAGTAGTCTAAAAAATTTTTGGCACCAATTTTAACAGTTTTTTATTAGGAAACCATCCATTTAAGCCAAAAATGGCAAAGAAATAATCTACTTCATTTCGGCCACTGATTCACCCCTAGAAATTTTTCGATCGACTTCCCTGTATATATATATATATATATATATATAAATCCGGAAGGAGAGTATTTGGTCCTAAAAATTATGAATTTTAAGATGTAAGTTGTTGGGGTAATCGACCAAGGGCAAAGAAATTAAACCACCCTTTGTTTATTTAGCTAAGCTTTCGGAAAAAACTTTATTCCATCATCAGAGCAAACTGTAACAAAATGAGAAGCCGAGGATAACCTCAATAAAACAGTATGATCTACGTAATACTTACAAACTGGGAGGTTATTAAAACAAACTTGCAGCACATGAATAACTAATTTACAAATTACTGAACATTATAGTAAAACCTGCGTGTACATTACTGCAGTCCCAAGTTAAAATATAATTTAATAAATAATTACAAACAACATATTAAAATACAATTTGCACATGTACAAATTCTTGTGGTGATAACAAACTAGTTTATAAACGCGCCAATGACAAACAGGTCACCAACAACTACCAACCTAAGGTAAAACAGAAACCATCACTGGGCGGGAAAAATTGCTAAATATAATTTAAAAACTGTCAATAACCTTTTTTCTAAGGTCAAATGCAAAACTCCTATGCTGATGAAGTCGAATGCCGTATAATCTATCGCATGTCTTGATTGTGATAAAAAATATATAGGTCAAACCAGCCAATGGTTAAAAAATCGACTAGCTCAACATAGAAGTGATTGCAGAATTGGAAAAAATTCCTGCGCCTTAGCCATTCATTCTAATAGTTTAAACCATCAACCGGATTTCAATAATGTAAAGATTTTAGACATTGAAAACAACCATAAAGGCAGACTTTTTCTGGAAATGTTTCACATTTACAAAGAACCCATGAGCATGAATTCAAAAACGGATATAGATCAACTTAGTGTTATTTATTCCCATGTCTTAGATATGGATTTGGATAATGGTTAGACTAGTGTTGTTTTTCTCAGTGCCGTCTCTGGACGGGAGGATTGTGATGGGCAATCAAGGGATTCCTTCTAATTAGGAGGGTTTCTTGTTGTGCGTTTGAATTTTCCCGCCCAGTTATGGTTTCTGTTTTACCTTAGGTTGGTAGTTGTTGGTGACCTGTTTGTCATTGGCGCGTTTATAAACTAGTTTGTTATCACCACAAGAATTTGTACATGTGCAAATTGTATTTTAATATGTTGTTTGTAATTATTTATTAAATTATATTTTAACTCGGGACTGCAGTAATATACACGCAGGTTTTACTATAATGTTCAGTAATTTGTAAATTAGTTATTCATGTGCTGCAAGTTTGTTTTAATAACTTCCCAGTTTGTAAGTATTACGTAGATCATACTGTGTTATTGAGGTTATCCTCGGCTTCTCATTTTGTTACAGTTTGCTCTGATGATGGAATAAAGTTTTTTCCGAAAGCTTAGCTAAATAAACAAAGGGTGGTTTAATTTCTTTGCCCTTGGTCGATTACCCCAACAACTTACATCTTAAAATTTATATATATATATATATATATATATTTCTTGAATCCTCTCTGGGGTTGCGGTAGGTTCTAGTATACCACGTTACAGATTTGTTATTATATAATCAGTTTTGCGATTAGTGAAACCAACAGAAAAAACTAATCGAAATGTGACAATTGAAAAGCATTTTTTCAAAACTCATCAACTGCAATATTGGGGAAAAATAAGTTGCACATGTAGTCATATATTTTTTTATGCCAGCTATATATTCGTTAACTCAGAGTACAGCAAAACTCAACAGAAACCACGTTATAAGCATTTAAAAAATCAAAGGTTTTGCAAGAAACTCAATAAAATGATCAGGATTTAGCTAAACTCAACGAGACATAGCATACAATTCTCTAACCAGTATACAATATAAAAATCGGTCTTACTTTGTCAGTAATTTGAGGTTCGTCATGGAGAGTACAAGTGTCGAAGCTGAGACGGGGGAGTGCGATAAAAATGTTCAAAGCACATCCGGGGGCCGTAAAAGTCGGAAGAAAAATAGAAAACCCGAAGAAGAGACTAGGTATTTTATTGGGCTAAATAATCAACCAATAATTAAATGCCCTCACCCAGTTTCGCAAACAGTAGGAAAAACGAAAAGCATTAGTGACGTAGAAAGCAAACACTTGAAATATTTTTTAGTATAATTCAACGAACTATTATATTGATTATTTTACATAGCTTTTCGCCATCACAGTTTATCACAAGCTACCAAAGTTGAGCAAGATCGTTTTCTACTGAAATATATGGACGTTTCTATCCCAGCGCCTCGAAAAAGGTAAGAATGCGATAACCATAAGCTAAAATCAGTAGTAGTGAAGTATAAAATACGGAAAGGTTGTGATGAAATAGTGCCAGTTTGTGCAAAGCTCTTTACGAATATTACAGGTAATAATTTAATACAATGTTAATACGGAGTCATTGTTAAGAAAAAAGTACATTTTAGGTGCAAATCTAATTGCTTAGCTATTTTGGCTCGATACTTCATACGTACTGGTGAAATGCCTCAAGAATGACGAGGGGGAGATCGATCAACATGACAAGACAAGAAAATTTTACCAAATTATGAAAGTACAGTCAGCCGACACAATAAAACTCGCGTTTAACATGCAACAAAACCATCCTTTACCTAAACTTTCTGTGGGAGAAGTATTTTTTAGCCGACAAGTATGGCTGTATAATCTCACCATTATGATACACAAACCAAAGCAAGAAAAAAAAGTACATTTTTCATTACGTGTGGCTTGAAACAGAGAGTGGTAGAGGAGCTAATGAAGTCGCAAGCTGTGTCCAACATTTTTTGGAACGTTTGGGAAAAATTTTGAAAATTTGCTCGGTTTTAAGTCAGAAAAAAAGCTGAATTTGATGCTGTTTTCAGATTCTTGTGCAACCCAAAACAAAAATACAATCTTAATGGGATGAACTTTATTGAATGTTCTAAAAATTTTTCAACCATTAAGCATGTTTTTCCTGTGAGAGGACACAGCTATATGCCGCCAGATCGCGTATTTGGGCGAATAGAAAAGGAATATAGGAAACGTGAAGAAGTGGTATCACGTAAAGACTATTACGACATACTTGAACGAACGGGAAACCTTTTTCGTTATGGATAGGACTGGTCGGTAAAGGACTTAAAAGCGTAAAAAAAATATTTCAAACCAAACTACCATTTAAAATGTCAGAAGTGAAAGTTATTCAGTACAAACGACACGAAGAAAAGGTGGAAGTCTCTGTATCGACAACGTACTCTGGAGGTCTGGTAAAATGTTGGGTTTTAAAAAAGATTATTAAAAATTTACGTCTAATGGAAATGGTACAAAATATGCCAAAACCAAATATGGTAAACGTTAAAAAAAGGTATAATGAGTGTTTAGAGCGTTTCGAGATACCTGAGCATGCGAAGAAATTTTATCGTAATGGCGGCAGAAAATTCAGGAAATGATGAGATCAACATCATTAATGAATACGACGAGAGAGAGAATATTTAGTTAATGTTCCATTGTTTGTATATGCAGATGTTGAGTTTTGCAAAAATTCGACTATTTTGTTAATTTTTTTAAGAAAACAGTTTTGTTCCTTTTGGACTTTCGTGTGTCACATGGAGACAATAAAAAGAATTCTAAACTCATATACAACATTATCTAAAAGTCTTTTATTTTGTTTAGAAATCATATAAATGCGATTTCCCAAAATTACTTTTTTTTTAATTTATTGAATTTTGAAAAAATGCTCGTCAATTGGCCCTCGAAGCAAACACCTGTACAATTTTTATTATTTTGCTCATATTAGTAGATTGCTTCCTGCTTAGTAATAATTTTGTGTTATGTTTACTCAGTCTTCTATTGTTTTGTTTAAATAAGTCGATATTAAAATAAAGAACGTTAAAAAGTATGATTTGTAGATACGTACTTCCGGATAATATGGCAATTCTACGACATCCTGACTTAAGAGTTATGGTTGCATTAATAATAATAATAAAAGCACCAATAAAAACAAAAAGTAAGTGGTGAAGTATATACTATGAAATATTATTTAAAATTAAGAAGCATTCGGCTGACAGTAATAGCTTGTACATCATAAAGGTAACTTTTCCAAGGAACATTAAAAATAGATATATTGAACCAGTAAAATCGACAACCGCAACGGGACAATAGGGTTTATTACGAAAAACTATTCGCGGGTCGCAGGACAAGTCCCTAAACCAATTACTATAATTAAAATTTCAAAATATTATATAAATAACATAAATTTTCTCTGAAAATTTTTTAAGGTTTATTGAGAAATAGCTCGGAACTTCTGAATTAGTTCTTGTCGCAATGGTGCGGCAGGCGGCAGGTGAAAGCTTAGTTTTGTAGACAACAAATTTTAAGTGACATCATAGAAGGAAATCTAATGGGTTCAAAATGTGGAGATCTAGGAGCCCATTTTATTTTTATGAAACCAGTCGGGAAAAAATGTTTACTACTGTTGAATAGCATTTCGTAAGAGCTTTTCAATCAGGTATCACAAAGGGGGTGTTACCACTTGACATTTTTGTTGGGGTACTACAGCCGAAAAATGGCGCAAAGCTAACTGGTACGTTGATGGATAACATTTACATCTATTTTGAATATATGGATTTTGCAATTTGCTGAACAGAATAGAAAAAGATCCCACAATAAAGATATGATATTTTGTATATGCATTCATTGGTTGCAGATGAAGTTTGCTTAGAAGCAGGAGATATATTAAGGACTACTTTTAAATGCAGTTTGTCATTACTGGAAAGATCCAGTTTATTGTTTATTGTTTCAATAGGCGAGATCTAAGAAGCGGTTTTCTAAGCATCTCTATGCACTGAAGCTTTTAGCATATTGTACATCCTAATCATAACTAAAACAAAGTAGCTAAGATCAATAAAGGGATAAGACAATGGTGTGCGCTGTCGCCACCGCTATTTAACCTGTACATAGAAGACGCACTGAATAAATTCAGAGGGGGAGAGTAAACATAGGGATTAAAATACAAGGGGGAATAATAGAAATGATAAGATATGCAGACGATATAGCTATATTAGGAAAAAATGCAGAGGATCTGGAAACAGCGATCAATGAAACGGACAATATACTGATAAGAGAGTATGGCACGATGATAAATCAGGCTAAAGAAAAGGTACTGGTAGGTGGAAGGAACAGGTAAGGACACAGACAAATTCGATTAAACGGACATATAATAGAGTTCTGCTACCTAGGAAGCACTGTAACAAGAGATGGAAGACGCAAAACAGAAATCAAACGAAGGTTGCAACAAGCCAAAGTAATGTTTCTCAAGAAGACAAAATTGCTAACATCAAATAGAATATCACTAAAGAAGAAAAAACAGCTAATTAAAACGTTTGTATGGAGTATAGCACTATACAGATGCGAGACATGGACGATCGCCACTAATGAAAAGAAAATAATTGAAGCTTTCGAAATGTGGTGCTATAGACGCATGTTACGGGTGAGCTAGGTAGAGAGGATTACAAACTTCGAAATAAAAGAAAGAGCAGAAGAAAACGGGAGTAATATACATAGATAACATTAAAAAGAGAAGAGACAACTTAATGGGACATATCCTAAGAAGGGAGGGGGATACTTAAAAATATTGAACGAAATGCAAGAGGAAGACCAAGGTTGCAGTATATATCTCAGATAATAAACGACCTACAATGCAATAACTACATCGAACTGAAAAGGCTGGCAGGAAATAGTAGACGATGGAAGCAGATAGTGTAGAATCAAACCCACCAGAAAGATTGATAACTGAGGAGGAGGAGGAATCATAACTTTAAAAGTTTGCAGGATATAATAAATACATTATAGTCGATAGTAGTCGTAAAATAATGCTTGAAAGTAAAATCCGATCATTAATTTATTTTACCACTTTAACAGTTGATGTGTGAAATACATTCATATGCATGTTGCGAATTGACTGGGTAGGTTTATATTGTATTCGAGTGACAGAATTTCTGACAGCTTCGTTTGTGTGTCCTTCACTGAAGTTTTTCTATTTAATCAAAACTTGTTCTTTAGTCTTGCTATACCAAGCTATTTTGAGCTAAATTCATTTAATTTGCTGCTCGCTATCAGAATAAGAGGTATTTCGATGTTCTGGTAATATTATTAAAATATTTGATAAATGCAGGTAATACGTTGGTCGATTGATAACTAAGGTCTCCAATCCTATAAAATATGTTTGAGACAAGAGGAAATAATGAAACCGGTGTCAAAATAAAGTAAATTTATTGTAGTTCAAATCTACATTTTTATTTTTCTACATAATCACCATTTAGTGTCACACATTTTTCCAAACGCTGTAGCCATTTCCTCATTCCGAGCATGAAGAAACTTTCTGGTTTACTCTTGGTCCACTTGCGCACAGCTGCCTGAACTTCGGTATCCGGCGAAAAATGTTGACGTTTCAATGCCTCCTTCAACTTTGGGAACAACCAGAAGTCAGAGGGTGCCAAATCGGGGCTGTACGGGGGTGAGAAACAACCGTGAATATCAGGTTCGTGATTGTTTTCGTCGTTTCGCGGCTGCAATGCGCTCTGGCGTTGTCGTGGTGCAACCAGAAAGTGGTTCTTCGCGCCCTTACTTTACGGATACGTTTCTTGAGTGCTCCCTTTGGCAGGTACTCCGTGTGAGTGACACCCTTTGCATCCCAAAATATCGTAAGTTACTTTGTGTGCTGAGGGAACTGTTTTGAATTTCCTTACACCCGGAGATGAAGGGTGACGATATTCCATCGACTGCCGCTTGTTTTCAGGGTCGTAATGATAAACCCAAGATTTGTCCCCGGTGGTGATATTCATGAGAAAATCATATCCTTGACGGCGATACTGGTTAAGGAGTTCTTGATAAACGTTTTTTCTCTGTTCTTTCATGACATTCGTCATATGTCGCGGGACCCACCTGCGCTGATTTTTCTGTAAGTCAACGTCTGGATAGTGTGCTGCACTCTTTCTTGACTAATGCCCAGTTGCAGAGCAATTTCTCTTTGCTTAATTCGGCGATATCCTTGAATTAGCACACTAACTCGTTTTTGATTCTCCTCATGCGTCACAGGAATTGGTCGTTCTGATCTTTTTTCATCAAACACCTTTTTGGTTGTTTAAACCACACTAATACAAATAAATGTTTTATAACGGTTTATTAAACGGAATAAATAACAAGTGAACAAACTTAACGAAATACATAATAATAACTATAAACGTTGCCAGCACGGGTAGCTACGCCGGAAGACTAAATCGCCCTGGATCGTTGTTGGAACCCTTATACTCAAGTCCACCATCGTGGCGCAGGGGCAGCTTTTTCCCCAGATCTTGGAACTACCGGCCACAGCCCCGAGGCACTGGTTAAGTGCCGACATCCTTCCAGGAATTATATTGTTCCGTATCCGGTGTTAAAGTTTTGCCGAAGATCTGGGAAAGCTTAATGCGCGTCTTTCGCAAGCGTAGCCACACCTTCATCTCGCCCCTATTGCAGATTTTTGCACGTCAAACCCATTGGCGAACATTCTTCACATCCATACAAACATTACCATAAACAGCTTTTAAACGCATGTGAATTTCACGAGCGCGCAACCTTCCAGCGTTAAAAATTTTATCACTGATCGCTGCTTCGTACGCAACTCAGACACTCGAGGCTACCGAATGCAGGCTAGAACTTGTTTCTATCCCCACTACTCGCACCACAGCGCTGTTGGAGACCTTAGTTATCAATCAACCCTCGTAGTAAATTGGAAGTTTATTCCTACATAATATATTATGCAGCTTACGCAATATCTATACCAAATCTACGTTTTCTTCTAAATTAATGAATGCGAAACAATAAATTTAAAACAAAAACTACTAGTAATTTAATAGTTGCAAGCAACTCTTGATGAATCAGGTGTCATGAATCAAAACCACACTATTAATACCGGAGTTAGTTAAGCGCAACATAAGGGACCTCGGTGGTCTAGCGCAGCATCGCGTTGCCACTCGAGGTCACACTGAATTGCGCTCGTTCCGCTGCGGTTTCGAATCTCAGCTGGGGCGATCGCATTTCAGTTAGTTAAGTTTAGGGTGCATGCCGCATGCATGGTTAGTGTGTAAGGGACGCCTGCACTCCCCTGATGTAATGCGAAAGCGGTATCGGGGGGTGGGGGGTAGTAGGAACGAATGAGAAAAAGAATAGTTAAGTGCAACATGACAATTTAAATTTAAATTGGAAACACTCGATTCTATTTTGTTAGTCCTAATTTGATTCAATAAAACTTCTAAGAGATACCCAACTTACTGCTTTTAGAACAGGCACCAACTTTATATCACTTTCTATTTTAAACTTGGGTATTTGTACATCCACTGTCACATTATCGTATTCGCGTATATCCAAAACTTCAGAAATGCGTGATTCCAAATCAACCAAACCATTCCTGTCGTTGGGCAAAACGAACATCATGCTGGCTATCCATCCTTGGTAACGCATTATCAAAAACTTGGCATCTAAACTGGAATTTTCGCTGTAATCGAAGTAAGAAACTTGCCCCATCATATTGACATTGATTGTGCTTCCGTTAGAAAGGTAGAAAGGCCGCTCCACGGTAACATCCTCCTCAAAAGTATTTAACCAATTACCGTGAAAGTACATGGCGTTGATGAGTACACAATCGCTACCATTTAATTCATCTGGTTGAACTATGTCTTTGATCTTGTTGCAAGTCTTCTCTTCAACCCATTTATTAATTTCCGAGGCAGCTTCTTGTGGTTTTCCGAAGTCAATATTAACAATTTCGGCCGAAAATACTTCAGTGACAGTTTTCTTGAAATTGTCTATTATCTGGTGTTCTTTCTTAACGTATATCTTGTTAGCACTGCTGACAGTGTACGGTTTATTATGGAAATAATCTTCTAACTTTTTGAAAGTTTTCTTAATCTCTTTTGTAGTTTTTGGAAGATATAAAGCTTTAGAGATTTGTTGGGCTGTTTCACCTCCCGCACCAGCATGGACTAGCGCTAGGACGATTTCTATAGACAGAGGACATACTATGCAATTGTCTTTGCTAGTTTTAAGAAGTTCCTGAAAACAATACAGAAAATGTTAAAAGTAAAAATTGGGGCATAAACACTATCTAGGAAACGAATCTTAATTTGAACCATATCCTTTCGGAGCTAAAATTAGTTTTATATATATTTTCAAGAAATCGCATAAGATTGTATGTTTCAGAAGTTTTGTCTATTGTATGGTTGAGTGATTACTAACAGCAACCTAGTATCTATGTGGAAAATCAATACTGTGCATAGGAAATAGAATCTGTAGACAGAAATTGGTGTTCTTTTTTCAGCAACTTCTTCTAGAAAGCATTTGAAAATGCTACCTCATGTAGATCCCTTTGGACATCCTAACTATTAGTATAGTCGGGGGATATAGTTATGGAGGAATGCTGACTTTTGCCTAACGTTGGTAATCCCTTTGTCGGATGTAACCTCCTAACAACGATTTTTTATTGTCATTCTACTTAAACAAGCATGGGAACTCTGTATCCTGCATTATATTTTAGTACTTCCGAGAATAGGGGTTTTACAAATGTGTCCAGATTGTACGTGAAATATGCTTGGGTAATGTAGTCAGGCATTAACAATGCACCGCCACTTCTTAGATATAAAGTTTCCTCCGCGATGTCTCTACACTATACAGAAGTCCCCTACTGACCTACATCTAACAATTATACTTATATCTAAATTGCACTAATGAAAACGTCAAAATAGCACTCACTTTATAAACGTCTGCAATAAATTGATTATTACCAACTGCCATCATGATATTACACTCACTTGGATTTGTTTTGCAAATCTACTGTTTAAATAAACGTAACTGTAGAGAATGTTGTTTACAGAGTAGCTGATGGATGGACTCAAATAATTGATTTCACGAGAACCTTCTATCAGCTAAAATATCAGTTATCAAGAAGTTTGCAGTTACATGCAAAATAATATTGATTGAATGTCAAATATTACGCTACGCTATGACTCTCAAAGATGACAATGGAATACCAGCGTGTTTTTTATACTGTTATAGATTATATACGTAGAATAAATTAAATAAAGCCACCTCTTTTGGGTTAAGTGATTTCATTTTTAATAGCAACTGCATTTGAGTTGTAAAACCTTTTCCCGGTCGTATAATTTTCTAATACCAATTTATATGAATGCTTAAAGCTGTTTAGTGTTCTTGAAAATAGTGATTTAATAACATCATTTATTCCTAGAATTTAATTGATTGGTACTTTAACAGGTCCTCAGAATATAATGTTTGAATTGTAAAACTCGAAAGTTGCTCCAATTATAGGAACTTGTCTTAAGCATTATTTTGCTAATTCTTTACACCGAATACTTTACCAATTTTATGCTGTCTAAGTAAAAATGCATACCCTATAGCTTCCTTTCTAGAAAATAGTGGTTAGGTAGCTCTTTCAATTGACTACTGTTATCTTTGAATTTAATATGACATTCAATCATGTACGTCATTGTTTGTATGCGGAAAATTAGAATTTTAACATTGTCAAGAATTATTACAAAAACTCTCCAAAATTCAATTCAATTCAAATACGTTTATTCACAAAAACTTAAGATATTACATTTCATATACATTAATTATTAATTACGTCAGGGGGGTGTTTTCGACAAGGTCGAGGAGGCCGTCTGGGAGATCTGGATACAGACTAGATAAGAGGGCTGTGGGGTTTGTGGGGATTCGGTTGTGGCGTCTGGGAGAAATTCCAAGGGTCGCTCCGGCTAAGGGGTTATTGCCGTTGAGGGTGCGGGTGATGTAGGATTTTTGAAGTTTATGGAGGCGGCGGCAGATGAGAGTGATGCCTGGGTTTTCATGAATTAGTGTGCTGGGGTATCGGAAGCCTAACCGGAAAATTCGAAGGAAAATTTGTCGTTCGTATCGGATTTGTTCTAGGGCACGAGTTGTGAGCGAGGCGTAGATGGGGGCGGATTATGGGGCGGATGAAGGTGTTGTAAGAGGGTGCCAAAAATTACAACCTTGAAAGCGTCCTTGGATACGACGGAGCAAGTTGGTCTGGTAATAGACAGCAGGTTTGAAAAACGTTCCAAGGTAATTTGCTTGGTTTGAGAGGGGGATTGGTTGACTATTGATGGAAAGATTGATGAGATGGGGTTCGAAAGGTGGATTCCTGCACATGTTGGAGTGCCTTAGAAGAATAGAATTGGATTTGTCGGCATTAAGTTTTATCCGCCACTTGCAGGTCTAAGTGTGGATTCTATTGAGGGTAGTTTGGATTTCTCGGGAGGCTAATTCAGAAGTGCGTTGGGAGAACCAGATGACGGTCTCGTCGGCGTAAAGCCTGGTTTTGGTTTTGGCTGGATCTGCGACTGGAAAGTCGTGAGAGTATGTGATGTAGAGTAGAGGGGGGGGGGGGGAAAGAACTGCTCCAT
>JABXWE010010406.1:0-20701 GCA_014611495.1 Limonius californicus | reverse complement strand
CTGAAACCAAAAATAATGAATTTTAGTTTTGCATGAAAAAAATGACAGCAACGTTTCTTCGTACGATAATTGCAGGAGATAAACGATTTCCTGTGAATAAAGCTGCTTGCAGTCAGTCCTAGAGCATTTTATGCATCATGTTCAATGCTTTTGATCTTTAGATCGTGGACAATATGTACATATTTGTCTTTTTGCCCGAGATGGAGCAACAAAATCCGCATTTGGGAGCGGAATTTTCAAAATTTCCAATAATAAATTTTTATTTGTTGGTTATCTTGTTGTTTTGGAAAACCTTCCAAAGACATCTCGGCATCATCTAGATCACTATCCTTCAAAAGTATTCCTTCAAGTTCCTTATCCGTATAATTAAAAAAAAATTACAGAACTAGTATACTGGGGTCAGGGATGACCCCAAACACAAACATTTCAGGAACACAGTTTGTTTCCAATACGCCCTTTCGACACTAACTAAATGGCCGTGAGTCATGCAGCTACTGAAACGCACACGGTGTGTGTTGCCAGATTTAATAAAATTTCTGAACATCTCCACACGCTTGGGGTCAGGAATGATCCCAGTACATCAGTGAAGAGTTAAAAATGGGTTTTATGATCACAATTCTTGCTGACCCCTGAGTTTCATTCAGTCCATATTAGTAAACAAAAATATAACTAACTGTACCTGATTTCTGATTTTAATATTGCAAAATACTTTTATATTTTAGCTGAGAGTTTTCAAATTGGCAAAATCTTGGCCAACGTTAAATTTACTGATCTCCATAATGGGTAAAACAATGGGTGCTTTGGGTAACCTAACCTTTGTATTATGTATTATCATATTCATATTTGCCGTTATGGGTATGCAGTTGTTTGGAAAAAACTACACAGGTATGGATATATCCGATAGTTCATAGTTAAAAATGTACAAATTTGAATTACATTACATTTCAGATAATGTGGATAGGTTTGAAGATCATTCTGTACCAAGATGGAACTTCATAGATTTTATGCATTCATTTATGATAGTATTTAGAGTACTTTGTGGAGAATGGATCGAATCTATGTGGGACTGCATGTTGGTTGGCGATGTGTCTTGTATTCCCTTCTTTCTTGCCACTGTTGTCATTGGCAATCTTGTGGTATGTATTTTTTATCCTATAATTTTGTGTGAAAACTCAAATCTTTTGTACACTGTACAGAGTATTTTATAAAAATCAAAGCACTGCTAGGATAAAATTATCAATAATTAAACACTTGAAATGTGTGAAACTATAAATTAGCATTATGTTACTCTGACAGGTTCTGAACTTGTTCTTGGCCTTGCTTTTGAGCAACTTCGGTTCGGCAAATCTCTCAGCAACGACAGCCGATAATGACACAAATAAGATTGCAGAGGCATTTGAACGGATTGGCAAATTCATAGATTGGGTGAAAAGTAGTGTAATGCATATTTTAAAACTGATCCGGTTCAAACTCACCAATCAGATTTCTGACCAGCCGCCAGGTGAGGGACCGTCCAACAGTTGGAACCAAGGTTTTTATCCAATCTGATCGCTTGCTGGATTTGCTTGCTGATCAGCCGTAAAGCTTTTTCAAAAACACTTTTAATTTAGCATGCTTTTCTTAGATGGCAATAAAATACGTTGCTTGAATAAGTTGGCAGTCATTGTGAAACATCAGATTGGCAAGTACTTCATTTATAACCATAGAGCAATGGGTTCTTTGATTAATGTAGTTATTTGTTTTCAACGCTGTGTTGTTTTTATGTTATTATTTATTTATTTTAGTACACCTATTAATTATTAAGTTGGCTTTTTAATACTCAAATATCGTAACATTTACACATACAATAGTACTAACCCTTTCATTTAAAGGTAAATTCAGAACATACAATATAAAACATTTTTACAATCTAATCAGTGTTGATATTCAATTTTTTTAACAATCGGCTCGCTTATCCAACGTATCATTTAAAAAAAAAGGGGGGGTATGGTAAAATTCCTACAACAAAATACTTGTCGGATGATAAAATTAGCAGAAAACTTTTTTGTCGAAGAATCAAATGTTAACTAGAAAATATAATAATATAATTTTTTTGAGACCATATTGATAAACAAACTATTTACGGTTCTTCCGGTACTAAACTATCTTGTGAATAAAGCTATTACTTTACGAAGTTCTAGTAATTGGTGTTTTCTTACAGGACTTTCATTTTTCTCTTCTTCAACTATTTCATCACCAGTATGTGTTTCTATTTGTTTAGGTTTATCAAAGTAAATTGTAATATCAATTCGTCGTCGTTTCATTGATTTTAGGCCACTTTACGTTAATAAAAACAATATCCGCATTCGCCATATACTTACTGGAACTTCACTTCTACATCCCCATTGGTATCAAACCGAACTATTTCTTGAAACTATTGGAAATTCAAACTTCCTGCTTACTGTTTCATCATTTCTATGAACAGACTACTAACTGTAATAAGCTGAGTCCTAAAATTATGCGAGACAAGATCAAATAAATACGTCACGTTACGATGATTAGTTAAAACTACCATTAGTCGACTGCCCATCGGTGCGTTTTGTCATATTTTGTAAGTGCATACGAATAAGCACTATACTTTTAGAAATGGCCTTAGTAAATAATATTCGCTGGAACTTTACTGTCTACTGATTATCGCAGCAATTTCTTGTAGCGAGGTAATAAGATTATATTTGTTTGAAATAAATATTTCTCAAGGTTACGAAATATTTTTTTGTAATTTTATACGCCTCTGTGGGCAATGACCAGACCATCCGTTAACAACTGGTTCTACCGAACCGGTGCAAACCTCCTGAATATCAGCACTGAATCTAGTCTGTAGGTACATACCTTTCATATTTAATATTTTTAACAGCCACATTATCGCAAAAAAAATTATAAGTAATCGAATTATTATAAATTGTTGTTTTATAAAGTGTAGTGGACAATAGTAATAATAATCGCCGCGTTTCAATTAAATTTAAATTGTTGCTGAAAATAGTTAAAAGCATTTGTGTGTAATAACAGAAGTGGTTGAAAAGTAATTTTCAAGTATATCCAAAAGAAATAAAATACCTCTTTAACTTGAAATAATAAGAAGACTACTATACTAATAAAATTTAAATGTGTGAGAAGTAAATGTAAGTGCAGTTGTGGTAATGTCAAACTGAATAAATTATAGGCATTAATGAGAAACAAGATCAACTATATTTATATGGATTAACATGTTTGAGCCGTAAACGTGCCAAGAATGGGAATCTTTACATATATAGAGACAAACTTTAATTTAAAATGAATAAGCACTTATACAATGCTAATGTACTTGTGTTTTAATTCCTAGAAATCATTTTTCTCTAGCGCTCAGGCGGCTGTGCTTCACAAAACGCAGCCTTCTTTCAGCAGCTTTTTCTGCATTTTGTTACAATTTCTCATCACATATGAATATCCAACATTACATGCAACATTTCAACCCTTGTTGTAGTAGTATTTTATTTTTTGTTATGTAGAGAAGATGGGTATCACTTTAGATTTTGTGTACATAGTTTGTTTTGTTACCCAACTTGTTTATATTTTAATGCAAGCTTTTCAAACAGTAGAAATTTATTCCAACTGTTAATATACGAAAGTTGTACAAAAATTTGAAATACAATATTACATGCCTGTTTATTACTGGGAGTGTAAGTAATCTTTTGTAGATACAAGAGATGGAGGTTTAGATTTACCAGGAGATGAAATTTTAGCAGATGGTATTATCTATCGTGACAAGAAAAGCCCCAAAGATAGGCTGGAAGTAACAATCGGTGATGGTATGGAATTTACAATACACGGTAAGATATCTATTACTGATATGTAGCACCAATTTTAGTTATATTTAAAATGCTAACTTAGTTATATATTGGTAGTGACTTTGAGGGGTGTACACAAAAACTTTAACTTTGACTCAAATGAAAAACTGATGTATTTATGCTGATTCACTATTAATGAAATCATATAAACCAGTTTATTGCAAAATAGTACATTTGCCATCATCAATAGTGTACTTGGTAACCATAACTGGAAATATGTGAAATTGAGTGATTTAAATGTAATCAATATGATTTTAGTTCATATTCCTAAACTGAAATAACTACAGAAAGTTGTAATAGCTAAAACAATTGTACAGACTTAAAATTACGCATATTTTTCAGGTGATTCCAAAACAAATTTAAAACGAGGCAAAAACAATTTGAACAAGAGTAAAACCATAGGGAATTCAATTTTAGAACATGGAGACTTTATAGGCCATTTAGAAGACGATCAAATTAGTAACAAGTCTTATGGAAGCCATAAAAACAGGTTTAAAGATGAGAGCCACAAAGGAAGCGCTAATACTTTGGATCCAGACGAACATGAAGAAAAACGTGATGCAAGTAAAGAAGAATTAGGTATTGAAGATGGTAAGTAAGCGTAACAACAGGAAATGGAACTTGATTCAAATTTTACTGCTCTTGTAGATGAAGATGAATGTGATTGTCAAGGTCAAATTCAAGCAGATTTGATAGATGCAGCAACTGATGATGTTATTATGCAAGATTACGCTGCAGATTGTTTTCCAGAAACATGTTACAAAAAGTTTCCTATTTTCGCAGGCGATGATGACTCGCCCTTTTGGCAAGGATGGGCAAA
Organism: Limonius californicus; assembly: GCA_014611495.1. NCBI lineage: Eukaryota > Metazoa > Arthropoda > Insecta > Coleoptera > Elateridae > Limonius > Limonius californicus. The sequence goes on along the minus strand of JABXWE010010406.1, from coordinate 16,018 downwards.
TTTGCGTTTTAAAACCTATCAACTTATAGAAAATAAATATTTTGAAACCGCAGTTATTACTATGATTTTACTGAGTAGTTTGGCTTTAGCTCTCGAAGATGTATATTTACCACACAGGCCGATCCTTCAAGATATATTGTATTATATGGATAGAATATTTACAGTCATATTTACATTTGAAATGTTAATTAAATGGTTGGCTCTGGGTTTTCAAAAATATTTTACAAATGCATGGTGCTGGTTAGATTTTGTTATTGTAATGGTAAGCATATATATTCAGTTTTTTACAAGAAATCCAAAATACTATTTCTTGTTTCTTGCAGGTATCTTTAATAAATTTTATAGCATCTCTGTGTGGCGCCGGAGGAATTCAAGCTTTTAAAACTATGAGAACTTTACGAGCGTTGAGACCTTTGCGTGCTATGTCGCGTATGCAGGGCATGAGGGTATGTTGTTACGATATTCTTCAATTCATATAAATCACATGTAATCATTGCAGGTTGTTGTAAATGCTCTTGTGCAAGCAATTCCATCTATATTCAATGTCTTATTGGTGTGTTTAATATTTTGGTTGATATTTGCTATAATGGGTGTACAACTTTTTGCTGGCAAATATTTTAAAGTAATCTTTTACAATTTTACTTTGCATAGTGGTTGTTCATTGGTTTTACTAATTTTTTAGTGCGTAGATGCCAACAAGACAACCTTAAGTTATGAAATAATACCAGATCGTAATGCTTGCCATGCTGAAAATTACACCTGGGAAAATTCTAGAATGAATTTTGATCATGTTGGAAAAGCGTATCTGTGTTTATTTCAGGTTGCAACATTTAAAGGTTGGATTCAGATTATGAATGATGCTATAGATTCGAGAGAGGTATGATTGTTGTAATTATAGGCAAATACTTAAGTAGCAGCTGGTCTCTAAGTTCATATTTTTAATTATCCTTCCATTTATAATGAATTTTTAAAATTAAAATTACTCATTCTTACGAAATATTTAATAAATTGTCTGTATGCGCCCACGTCCATACACCATGCTAGTACCACAAATATGGGAACTTTGAGTACCACTAGTTACTACCATGTAAAATATGCCCACGTCCATACACCATGCTAGTACCACAAATATGGGAACTTTGAGTACCACTAGTTACTACCATGTAAAATATGACTAGTAAATATTTTTAAACACTAATATATATGTTTTCAGCAACAAGATAAACAGCCCAAACGTGAAACGAATATTTACATGTATTTATACTTTGTGTTTTTCATTATATTTGGTTCATTTTTCACTCTGAATCTCTTCATTGGAGTGATCATTGACAACTTTAATGAACAAAAGAAGAAGATAAGTATAATTTTACTATACACCATTTTATATCTTGTGTTTCTCCTGCTTATAAATATTTTATTTTGCACGCAGGAGGCTCATTAGAAATGTTCATGACGGAGGATCAAAAGAAGTACTACAATGCCATGAAGAAAATGGGCTCCAAAAAACCAATGAAAGCTATTCCGAGACCTAAGGTATGTAATTAGTGATAGTACTTTTAATTTCAACTGATAACAAACGTTTTTCTACAGTGGAGACCACAAGGTATAGTTTTTGAAATCGTTACGAATAAAAAGTTTGACATGGTCATCATGTTATTTATTGGACTGAACATGTTGACAATGACTATGGATCATTACCATATGGATCAGACCTTCACGGACATCTTGGAATGGCTCAATACAATCTTCATTTGTATTTTCTCTACCGAGTGCCTCATGAAAATTTTTGCTTTACGTTACCATTATTTTACCGAGCCTTGGAATCTTTTTGATTTAGTGGTTGTCATACTGTCCATACTGGGTAACTAACTTATTATCTCATACTTATGGAAAACTTACATTTTTATTTTACAGGTTTGGTATTAAGTGATATAATTGCAAAATATTTCGTGTCACCTACATTACTTCGTGTAGTTCGTGTAGCCAAAGTTGGCAGAGTATTGCGTCTGGTTAAAGGTGCCAAAGGCATACGAACGTTGCTGTTTGCATTAGCCATGTCACTACCAGCGTTGTTCAATATATGTCTACTCCTATTTTTGGTCATGTTTATTTTTGCCATCTTTGGAATGTCTTTCTTCATGCACGTAAAAGAACGAAGCGGCATAGATGATGTTTACAATTTCAAAACATTCGGACAATCCATGATTCTATTATTTCAGGTGAGTAACAAACATCTTACTCTCCTGTAATTCGTAAGAAGGCACGTAGCTAGGATGTCAGTATTGGGTTGGCTAAGGGCAGGCTATACATTTTTTAAACGAGCTTCTCTAATTTAGAAGTAAAACCTTACCTAAATTTAAACAAACCTCCTGTTTTTATGACTGGTATCAAATTTGTGGTAAATGTCTATATCAGTTTGCTGTGGAATTTTCAATATGTATAATAGACAAACAGGTAAATGATCACTCGTCATTTTATTTAGAGTATAGATTTTAAGTCATCTCAAGTACGAAATGTTCGTTGGTAACCGGCGCTAGACGTGGTATTGTAACCAAAACGCAATAGACTTACTATTTTTACATTCGTTTCAAGTTTGCATCGCGTTATTGTTTCAGGTAGCATCGTAAGTTATGCTTTTATACCTTCAAGTTTAATTTGCTAATATTCATCAACATGATTTTCAAGATGCATGTGACATTTAGGATTTTTGAACGTTTATTAAAAATGCCCACAAAACTAAGTTTTAAAAAGAAGCAGTTCTACCGTATCTTGTTCATAAAGATTTAAATTGTCAGCAGAGATAAAAAAAACTGTGCAAACTGTTTAGGTATTTTTTTAACATGTTTAATTGCAGATTCTCATTTTTTCGAATATCAGTATTGTTACCTTGAAAAATTTTTAATTATTTTTGTTTTTAAATATAATTCTTCTACTATCTAAAATCCACTCTAATAAACCCTTCACCAGGATTCTAACAGATCAGTATTGCCAGAATCGAACTTCTCTTCTCTGTACGACCGGTTAGGTTCGCCTCCTGCCCGACATACATGCAAAGAGGGAATCTACTCCATTGTAGGTAGTTAACAGGCCATTGGCCTATGCACAGACGAAGAAGAAAATGCAAGAAAAAATATTGCAGTCTTTTTACCATGTACATTTATATTTGGTGCCCTTTACCATATACAGCGTACAAGACTAACACTAAGAACCTCTCAAACGATTATATATTTATTGTTCTATGTCATCTTCTAATACCCAATCTCCATTGATCTCGATCGTTCTATAGATTTTCTCTATTTTTCCTGCGCTTATTTCATTATCTATTTCTTCTCTCCAGCTCTTTCTAGGTTTCTCTCGTTTCCTTCGTCTCAGTGGTCGCCAGTTTAATGCTTGTTTTAGTAGCCTTTTTTCACTTGTTCTTTGAACGTGTCCATACTATATCAATTTTATAGTTCTTATAGCTTCTGTTAACGTGTGTGGTACACCCATCATTTCTCGAATACACTCACTTCTGGATTTTCCCGCGTCTGGCCTCTAAAAATCCACTTTGGTGGCATGTATCACCATTTCGGAACTTGTTTTCGGTTGTCAAACTTTAGAGCTGTATGTGACTATATTTTTAATTAATTCAACACTGATGTCCATATTGCTATCTAAAGTTTTAGGCTTTCATAATCTTTCTTTAAATCTACATATAACACATGTAATTCCTTCTCTCTATTATATGGGTCATACAAAACAGACGGTCGATGGTTGATCTACCAGTTCTAAACTTTGCCCGCTCTTCAGCTTCCATATTACTGTACTTGGTTTCATCTGGTTCACTAATGCTACTAGTCGCCGATATTCCCGGTAGTTGTCGCAATTTTCTTTATTGTCTTTTTTGTTGATAGTAGAAATATGAGAGATTTTATATTCTTCTGCTCCTGATTCTTCACTCAGATATTTTCTGAATACTTCTTTGGGGTGTTGGTATAATGTTTTTGTCCTGCATTTTATAAGCTTAGCCAGAATGTTTCCGGGTGCGAATGCATTGCTATTGTTTAGACATCCACATACTTCTTTCAGTGCTTGATCACCAATTCTAGTAGGTGATCCTATTATCACAATACTGTTTGTTGCAATGTCTTTAAATTCTGCTTAGTCTTCCATCAACGGCTTCTTCAAATGTTCGTCCCATTGTTGTAGTGTTATAGGTGATAAGTGACACTACCTCTTGCTTCTTCTCCTGTGCTAATGCTTTGATGATACGCCAACTCTCTGTGCTCCTCAGACCGTCTAGACAAGTAGCTATTCTAGAGCATTTTCTTTTCCGCGGTTCGTTCTTTTTCTGACCCATTAATCTTCTTACTCTTGCTTAGGCATCTTTATACTTTATTTTATCGCTCTCTGGTATTCATGTATATACGGTATTTCTGTCTGTTTTACTTTTTTACACCTCTACTTCTTGATCCTATCAGTATCACGTTCATTGTCTGTTCGTCCTTTGGATAAACCAGGTTGCGTTCACACACATTAATTAATCCGTTTCCATTATCGTCTATGTAGTCTTCTCCAAATTTTGCTACAATCTGATCCCCTTGCTTTTTCTCTGTACCACTTTTAAAATCTACAAGTAAAATGATTTATCTGATCATATAGGTTTTTGTAATTTCCTCATTTAACTAGTTGAAGAATTGGTCTATTTCATTTACTAATAAATGATCCTTCAATGGGTATATCCCTATTATTGTGAATTTATATGCATATACGAACAAATACATCATAATAAGCCATTCATTTAGTGCGCCCCATGTAGTTGTATGTTTTTTTAGAGGATTTTGGGGGATTGACACTCCCCGCTTAGCCCTACATTATTTTCTCACTCTGATGTAGAGATGATTGTACAAACCCAAAGTTTTCTGATCTATACCATTTACTTTTTGAAAGAAACCTTGACTGTTTCATGTACGGAAATTCATTATATGTTTTCGCATCTTGGTTCGTCTTAATTTTTCTGGCCAGTTACAAAGCAGTGTATTGGGGTTTTTAAATATTTTACGTTTTTCCTAGAAACATTGGCTCGATGTCTCAACCCCTATCCTAGAGGACCTGGTAATTGTTTGTTCAAGGTTTACTTCCTATACGTTGATTGTCTTACAGGACTTTAGAAGTTAACCCCCCTAGAAGTTCTTCCACCCTCTTGGCTATTAAAGATGTTAATATTTTTTAAATAATAGGAAACTTATAGAAATCTATATATGTTTGATGTTAAATAAAAATTAACAATGTTTCGCGCGCAAAATATCCGATTTAAAACTCAAACATATTATACATTTCTTAAATATATCTAGTATTTCACTTTCACGTCCCATCTTAAACATTTTTAAGTTTTCAATTTATGAAAGGGATATTCAATGTTTCAGTCAATATTTTTGTAGAGTGCCATGCGAGGTATTTCATCCTTAGCTACGTGACTGTTCGTAAGGGAAGAGTAGGTAACACCAAAAGAGGCAAATAAAGAGAAAGAGTTCTTTTCAGATGTCAACTTCAGCTGGCTGGGATGGCGTCCTCGATGGCATAATAAACGAAGAGGAATGCGAGCAACCTAATATTGAAATTGGAGAGACGGGAAATTGCGGAAACTCCACTATTGGCATAGCATTTCTGCTTAGTTATTTGGTGATCTCATTTCTAATTGTTATAAACATGTACATAGCCGTAATTTTGGAAAATTACTCACAAGCCACGGAGGAAGTTCAAGAAGGCTTAACGGACGATGACTATGACATGTACTATGAAATCTGGCAGCAGTTCGATCCCGAAGGAACGCAATACATCCGCTATGATCAGTTGTCGGACTTCCTCGATGTACTTGAACCTCCACTCCAAATACATAAACCTAATAAATACAAAATAGTGTCCATGGACATTCCAATTTGTGCAGGTGACATGATGTTCTGTGTAGATATTTTAGATGCGCTTACTAAAGACTTCTTCGCGAGAAAGGGTAATGCAATTGAAGAATCGGCAGAGTTAAGCGAAGTACAAGCGAAACCTGTCATTCCTGGTTATGAAACTGTGAGCTCCACGTTGTGGCGCCAGCGCGAAGAATATTGCGCCAGACTAATACAAAACGCTTGGCGTAAACACAAGCGTCAACGTTGTGGTATAACAGAACAATCGGACAAAGATGAAGCTGATGGAGATGGGGAATTGGCCGCCAGGCAAACAGCTGTACTTGTACAAAGTGATGGTTTTGTGACCAAGAATGGTCATAAAGTGGTGCTCCACAGTCGTACACCAAGCCTTAGTTCACGTTCTGCAGATGTATGAGACTGGCCCCGTCCCTCCCCAGCCGAGCATTAAATCGTTGCTGCAACAGGCTGGCTGTATCGTTTGTTGTTTTATTTCAGCTGTCTAAACACCTTTCTTGACAAATGCGTACATCGAATTCTAGAGAATAAATCACCAAATCCTAGATTACTTGTGACGTTACATACCTACTTGTTATAGAAATACAGCTGAGATAAAATTGACTGTGGTCGAACTGACCTGTGCTGTGTAGTTTGATGGAGAAGATACCTTTTACTAATTACTATCAACTGCTTTGCTGCTCATATTGCTATTAATACTTATAACCACTTCAATGGTGCGTACAAGACTGCAATATAACAATTTTCAATAATAGTTTTATGAACAGTGTGTACGTGTGTGCCTGGGCACTAGGTATTTACAAATTTCTGCAAATTAAGTACCGCTCCAAAAGTTAACACTTATGTCCCAGCATAAGTACTAAATTTTGGAATTGGCAGGATGTGGAAATCTAGGGAAATCTAGTTACATACGAGAAGTCAGTTGATACAATGAAAATCCTTTTATATATTGTTTTTCATTTCATCTCAGGATTTTAATAATTTAAATTTTATACATGTTTCTGTCCAAATCCGCTACAAATAACATTTTTAATATTACTGCCATTAATGGGGTATCAGTATGAAAATGTATTTCCAATCATCTCCAGCATCCAGAACTCTGTTACCTACACGTTTCTTACATTTAGTAAAACCAAACTCCTTGGTTTTCATAATATCCTTTAGCTACAGATGATATAGGAAATTTAAATTCGCTTGCTAGTGTTTTGAATTCAGTTGATAAGTGTAGTCATGTAGTCACTTTAAAAAGTTTATTTTTATTTAAAACGATGTCAAAGAATAAAACTACAACCAAATAACCAGCAACAGCTAACAAAGTAACAACAGTTTTGCCTATGTACACTCGAATTTTGTTTAAACAACTAAGAACATCAGGTTTCATAATACCCAGTTTATTATGTAATTCGTTTTCCAAAAATTAAATTCCATTTTGAATACACCAACAGAGGCAACATAAAACCCTCCAAACTCAATTATATTATAACTATTAATTTTGAAGATTTAAGTTGTAATACATTTTCTTAAAGCGAATTTGTTATTTACGATAAAATTAAAATGCAGTAATACTAAAAATAGTTAATTGTAGTAAATATCCTGCATATATTTTGAACTCTATATAGTGTGTTATTTTGGTGATTTAAAGTGTTGTTGAATTAATTTCTGTAAGAATCGAAATATGGGATTGCACCCTTAACTATTGTAAGAGTCATGCGGTAACCACTTTGGTTTCCTGTTTTAATAAAATGGCACTTTAAACTAAACAACGTAATTTTATCCTGAAAACAATTGGTCTTACAATTACGTACATTTTCGTAGATTATATTCATATACAATAATTCACACATCAGGCAAAAATAGAACTTCAATGAGAGCAACAATTCCCAAGTTGCTGTCACTAAATATAATTGTACATATTATGATTCCGTACGTAATTTTATGACCAACCTATTCAGTCGACACACTTCCAGCCACATTCAGCGAAAAGTGTATATCAGTTTTGCTAGAATGTTATTAAATACGTATGTTAAAAGTTTCGATTTTAATACTACAACTTAGATAGTCGTATGCACAAATAATTAGCAAAAATATGCACTTTTCAAGAAGTGGCCTAAAATTATATTCTAAATGGGCCCGAATCCATGAACTGAAATAATTAGTATATTGCAAGTGGACAATTTAAAAATCACATCGTCGAGTTATTTATAAAATTATGGTGCTTTTTCAATTTGCTATTCTTCAAGCTGTCTTCACATGCTACATGGACTGCAAATGGGGGAGGGGCGAAAGGGCATTTGCTAAAATACACGGATTTTGTATGCCTCATATGATATATATTGTAAGTTTGTATGTGTGACATTTTTTTGGCACTATTGGAAAATTATTAGAACTACTACAGCACACGTGTTTTATATACATACTAAAAGTTGTATGGGCTTGTTAACGTTACTTTTGCTTTCGTAAAACTTGACACCAATTTGTAAATGCAAAATCGTCGCGTGATTTAATAACCATATATTTAATCCTATTATTGAGAATAAATGTATTAGGTTGCTTATACCATTTCATTGAGTACATCGCAGATAATTAATTAATCGCCGCTGGAATATTGCCATTGTGCAACTTAACGTTCATCCTTACAGATTCCGTGTAAAAAATGTCACCCATACCACTGTGAACAATTTTGATTCTAATAACAAAAAATCAGCGCATTATAGGAATAGTTGATTGATTGTCATTCTTTGTTGAAATACGTGCTGTTATAATATAATTCTGTTGAGCATTGCTTAGTTGATCCATTATTAGATTGTTATATATAAATGCAAAGTGTTTTGAATAGCATGCACCATGCGGATTTGGCATAAAGTGTTATGTACACAGTTCAGTGGAAGTGGTTGGGGCACTGTAAATAGATATTCGGTAAAAAACTTAGCAAAAATTATTATTATTCTTGCAGGTTTCATACAGAAAGTTTTCAGAGTTTAAGCTGTATTTTATTTATCATTTGCAGCATAAGTCCTCCTCAGTCGGCATAAGAGGTTATAATGTTATTTGGCAAACTGTTATAGGTGCCTTTACACAGAAGTCCACAGAAAATCATTCTGTATATTGTTATATCAACACTGCAATTCATAATATTCTCTAATTCACATTTTGGCTTCGTTTTGTACAAGTAACAATGTTAGATCATAGCACAGTCAAAGCTATGACAATTTACTACTAGAACAACATCAAGTATTTGTACCACATTTATACAAAAAGTTTCTTCATAAGTACTTTACGTACTTTTAAATACTTTAATTTGAACTAGATAGAGACAGATACTCGTAATAGTCCATGAATATTTTTTGAAAAGAATATTAGATCTGCATTTAAAATTTATGACTTTAGCCTAAAAATATTTTTGCAAATTAGTTCCAGTTACATCTGGTATTTATAAGAAACGTCTGTAGCCTGTTAGAGTTGTTGTTGATCTGTCATTATTTTGTTATAGTGAAATGAGTGCCAACTACCATTTTTACAATTTTGTTGGTGAATATGCTATTCAATACCTTGTATATGACATTCCAGTCCGGGACAATATTGATTTAGTTTAAAAACCGTAATTCTGCTGAGTTGGTTGTCATTCCCAAACAACTGAATCATCAGAAATATGTGAGCCTGCTGGTTTCGGGCAAATAGAACGGTTTTATTTTAAAGTGTTGCAACTGTTATCACATTTTTTAAGAATAATTCTTCACAAACGCTATCCTGCGACTGTAATGTAACATGATGTTTATATTTATGCAGCCATCGCTATTATATGTTTCATTTGTTTTAGAATTCCACTGCTTGTTTATAACTGCTGTTAAAAATTTAACATTTTACAATTAAAATAGTTTTAAAAAAATGAATAATCGCTACAATAAAATATTCAGTGGAAATGCATATATTTCAAAGAGTGCTGCATTTTTAATACCAAATAGTCTGCACACAATATTATTGAAAAACAGGCACCGCCGTTTTTTCAATATCTGCCATTCGTTAGGATTTTACCATCGTAACTGTCGACTTTTTTGTGCCGTGTCTTAATGAATTTATAACTCAATATCATAATTAAACTTACTAAGTATATTTTCTTTTTGCTTCCAGACCAGATTATTGAATCACGTTTCGTGTTTACTATGGAATGATGTTAAAATGGAAACTTAGGTATATTATATTAAATTTGAATGCATAGTAAACAACTCTAAAACTATAATTGATACTATTAAATTCATTAGGCAGGGCATAAAAACGAACATGCATTTTGCACATAACTGTAAATGCTTTTTTTACATTTTATGAAAACAGTGTCGATGTACACAGCCATATATGTATTTTAATAAGATATACATACAGATGTGCAGTGCTACACCTACATTTGGACAACTCATTCATGTAATATAATAATCATAGTATTACAACATATATACATACATAATTTTTCTAAGCAATCGTTGTTTTTAGGGTAGCTACTGGTATATTAAGATTTAGTTTATAAGCTTTGCGAAAAATTAAAGCGATGATCTCGATTTAAGTCACAATATTATACAAACACCGAAATTATTGATTTCCTTTTGAAATTAGCTTGTTTTAAATAAAAAAAAATAACATGCTGTATTGAAGAAGAGGTAACAACCACTTTATTCTACAAAAAGAGCTTTATATTTCAATTAAAAATAAAAACCATTTGAAATAAATGCTGATTATTTCACAAACTATCCTAACCTACATAATAATGGTTATATGTGAAGAAACTATCGGAAAATATTAATTTGTGTTCATTTTAACTACAAACTTGAATGCGAACTAGTGATTTCTTCAGATATAACCAGTCACTTTTACTTTACTTGTGGAATTAATTAAAATTAGACAAAAGAAAAAAGCGAACACACATTAACTAACTATAAAGGTACCATGTTCTAAATGTACCTCAAATTTGAGCTTCAAACTGCTACAACACAGAAAATATTATAGACTGTTATTGGCGAGGCAGCAAAACAAATGGGTTATTCCATATCAAGTCGACCCATGTTTGAACCTTCACATCGTTGATTTTAATGAAATTCATGGATACATGGTACAATATAGAGATATGTAAAAATACATATTAAGAGGTTTGAAAGATTAAGGGCTCTGAAGTTACAGTCTCTAATTTCATGCATCTTAAACGTGCAGTTTTTTCAACTTTAAATAAATGTGCATGTTTTCTGATCATTATTTAAAAGATGATTTATATATTAAGTCAATGAAAAACGCTTCCATTTGGTGTATAACTTGCCCATGTTTTATATATATATATATATATATATATATATATATTATTATATTCATTTAAAACATACACCTACTTTATCAGTTTTTGCGATTTTTCGAAAATCGATGTAATTGTGTATACGAGTATGTAGACTGTAACTGCCAATCGTGTTTAAAACGAAAAAAGCAATTGGATATGATCAAATCATACCTAATCAGACTAGAAATTACTTACTCCACTTACCGTGCTGTTTCGCCGCTTTTGAAAAGTCCGCGTTTATTTCCCGGTAAACGTAAACAAATTCCTAACCTCAACTCGGATCATTAATTTTTCTTAAACTCGAGAGCAGCCATATATCTAATAATTAGATATATGAGAGCAGCCTACATTTCTTCGTATAAACCACTACAGTCCACCGCTCTATCAACTGAGCTATCGAAGGTATTACATTCCATAAACATCCATACCTTATTCCAAGGTGCATGGAAACCAAACTTCATCCCATTTGTATGGTGTTGTCACCAGGGCCGTCCTAAAATATTTGGCGCCCGTGGACTACTAACAATAATGCGCCCCTCTTCGTACGAAAATACACGTAAGGGGAAGCGGGAACGGGGTGACCAGTGAAGTTTTACGAAACTTTCAGAACTAGAAAAAAAAACAATATATTACAAATAAACAAATAAAAATATAAAATTTATACAAAATTCAAGAAACCTATATGAACTGAAACAAATTATGTATATAGGGTAAATGTATATAAGAGCACGCATGTGCATAAGAGTACGCAGCATAGTTTTTAAATATATATTGCTGTGGTTTATCCCTTCATAGTAATAATAATTTTCGCCCCACGTTGGCAGCGACAAAAAGTTGTTGTGTAATAAAAGTCATGGTAAAAAAAAAAGAAAAAACAACTTTGCCGACCAGCTCAAGCACAAAACTGTTAATCTCAGGGTTCCACTTACGGCCTCTTCTCGTACACAAAAATTGAGGAAAAAACGTTCAACAAAAAAACATCAACAACACTCGGCAATTTTTACTATGCTTTACTGTCACCGAAATTAGTTTATGTTTTATCTGCACCAACCTTTTCACAGATGTTAGGCATGCAAAAATGCCCCTGGACTGTTACTTCACAAGTATATAGACTGCACTCCTCTCCTCCAGGCTGGTTCTGCTTACCGTGCACTGCCGTCTCTTCCCGACATACAGTACTTTTCCATTTCCATTTTAACGATGATTAAAACTCACATTTTATTTTATGATGGTATACTCTCCCTTTTTAATTTTACAATTTTTATGACATTTCTTCCAATAGTCCCAAAAAAACAAAAGGACTCTCCAATTTTAAAAATTTAGTACTTGTTGACCGGCGGGGAAAGATATTATTTTGTCATGCAAACACGTCTTGCCCCAACGGCGATACAAAGGTGAATCCCATTTAGCATTTAAGCCCCCCATTATATTATATATATATATTATCATAATCCTCGTTTGTACCGCAGTTTTTAATACAGCTGTTAAAAGTTTTCGTACGTTGTAACTGTAGGTTTACGCGATCAAGTTTTAGTGTTTGTAAAGGTATGTATCGATATTATTTTCAAATCCAACGTTTTTTACACTACGGTATAATGCAAGACTTACTCGTACGGTAAAAAACTTTGCAAATTTATTTCCTGTAGAGAAATAGCCCATTACCTAAAATTTAACATACATGTATAAGAATACGCAGTAATTGCTGCCTAAAGCCGCGTACAGACCAAGTTCGCGAATAGTTCGGGAACAGTTCGCTAACAGTTCTCGAACCGCTGCAGAAGTCAGTGTGTACTAGAGATCGCGAGCAGTTCGTGTCGGTTGGGAGTTCGGCCAAAGTTCGCTACTTGAGCGGTAACTTCAAAGAAACTGTTAGCGACCACGCGTAAACAGCAGTTCTAGTGTGGACGTTTATCGGTGATGATCGATCCTTTATTTAGTGAACAGAAGGAATTTAATTCTGGTTTATCTTTATTTTAAAATGCGTGTGTGGTTAGCTCTTTGTTCGACAATGAAGTGGAGTGGGTTTTTCTGCTTTCTTCTTTTTCAGTGCTGTTATAATTAAGAAACTAGCACATGCAACAATATCTTCTTCCTCGCTTGACGACGTCGACATTGTTTCTATATTTTAAAATAATAATAAGCACCACTACCGAACTTCTCACGAACTGCCTTCAAACTAAATGACGAACTCGAACTTCAATTAGAAAACAGCGGTGTGGACGCTGAGCTTGCGAACTGTTCGCGCACAGCTCGCAAACAGCTCGCGAACTGTTCGTGAAAGCTGATTTTGGTCTGTACGCGGCTTTAGAGTGCGCAGTGCGTACTCTTATGCATAAGAAATTTAAATGTGGTACTAAGGAAAATAGTTTTATTTTTCTTATAGTTTCCCGATCTATCATACATAATGTGAGCCGTTACAAGAGAAAAAGCGATAGAAAACTTATATTTACAGAAGAAAAATTACAAGATATCAAGCGGAAAATAGTAGCAGGCTTTAGTAAAGGAAGCATAGCTATGAAAATGGGGATACACGAAGCAACGCTAAGAAAACGATTAAAATGTGGAAATGTCCCCGTGTCGTTAGGGCAATTTAGCAGTGATATTCTTGCTGATATGGAAACCGAATTAGCACAACAGGTACGAGATTTGGATAATAGGTTTTATGGAATTACTAAGAAAAATCTACAAAGCGCGGCTTATAAATTCGCCGAAGCTAACAATATTCAACATCGGTTTAACAGTAATAAACAAATGGCTGGAGAATCTTGGGTAAAAGGATTTTGCCAACGTCATAAAATAACACTAAGGCAACAAGAAAAGTGTTCCATGGGCCGAATTATGGGGTTCAATAAAATTCAAGTAGATCGTTTTTTTTTGAAAATCTAAAACTCCTGTATGAAAAAATACAGTTATATAACATGAACGAGACGAGTTTATCCACTGTGCCGAATAAATTGCCGAAGATTTTGACTAGCAAAGGTAAAAAACTTGTAGGAAAAGTAGCCAGTGCCGGCAGAGGCCAACTTGTAATAGCTGTATGTTGTATGAGTGCCACAGGTACCTACATACATTCCCCCAGCAATCATATTCCCCCGAAAAAGAATGAAAGATGAGCTCTTTTTTGGTGCACCAGTTGGTACCTTAAAAATGATATCCGAAACTGGATACATTAATACGGAGTTGTTCTGCCAGTAGCTGGCGCATTTCAAAAACCACAGCAAACCCAGCGCTGAAAACCCAATATTCTAGTTCTTGATAACCATAGTTCCTACCACGATTTACAGGCTATACAGTATTGCAGAGAAAATTACATTGATTTATTGCCTTTACCACCGCACGCAAGTCACAAATTACAACTATTAGATATTGTTTTTTTTGGCGCTTTGAAAACTGCAAACAGTAGGGAATGTGACAAAAGGATGGTAAATAACCCAGGCAAAGTGATAACACAGATTCAATTTTCATTATTTAACGCTGCCTATGCTAGCAATGCTAATGTTGAGAAAGCTCAGAACTCCTTCAAGGCATCTGGAATATTTCTATATAATAATCATCATTTTCAAGATGTTGATTTCGCCCCATCCTTTGTAACAGATGCACCTATAATTAATTATGATGCATACAAAGAAAATGCAGTAGATGTGGAAATAGGTAGGTAGTACTGCTGATCCAGTTTATTTTAATGGTCAGCCTAATGAGGAAACTGACGAACGTGAAGTGTCCTTTCCACCACATGTAACACCACCACTACATGAACAATATTGACATAGTGTTCGAAGATGGTGTAATAATTCCAGGTAGTGCGCAAATAAGTAGTTGAAAAAATGATCGACCTGAGCTGTTGTTTTCATTACACGTAACACCACCACCAGCCAACAACAATGAAAATATACCGCCTGAAGACTGAGCAACTATTCCAAGTACCTCGCAAGTAGCTAAAGATGTTTTGAAATGGTCAGTACCAGCTTCAGATATTTTATGCCAAAGATAAATGGAAAACCTAATGATTTGAGTGCTAGTAAAATTTCCGCCCCAAAGGTTGGCGCCCCGGGGCTATAGCCCATTTAGCCCTGTGGTTAGGGCGGCCCTCATTGTCACGAGTTGGATATGAGAGTAACGAAATGTTGGTCGCTAGAAGGAAGCAGTGACGTTCAAGTACTTTGAAAAACGTCTAATTTGTATTACACACGTCAAATTATTGTGAATTTTGGTTAAAATGTAGCAAAAAGGGCAGCTGCGAGTGTGTACGAGGCAATACGAAACATTTCGAGCGGATGTAAATGTAAATAAAGTGTTTATAAAATTAATACTATTTTTCTAATGCAGTAACTAATAAATATACATCTTATAAATTGAAGAAGACAAAATTTTTAGTCCTGTAAATCTAGACCGCAGACTTATCGTCGTAATCATTTTGATTTTTCGGAAGATAAATTAAACAAAACCACTGTTCAAACATTACTGGAAGAAATCCGAATAAGTTACACCAAATAATAAAGTACCATATAGTTATGTACACGAAATGGTTTATATTTGATAAATCATTGTGTAACACCCATGTAGCAATTGGTTTTACATAACCTTGCGATTTTAAGCAAGCGGTTCATTGCAGGTGGAATTAGTGGCGTTAGTAAAGCTACACTAGAAAAAATTATTGATACCCATACTTACAATGAGTCCATACCACTTCGCCCACCGACCACTTCGCCCACCCGTCTTTTAGTACCATATTGCCCAACCGGATGTCCAGTTCGCCCAATTTTTGATATGTACCACATCGCCCAACACG
>JABXWE010010405.1:0-16785 GCA_014611495.1 Limonius californicus | reverse complement strand
CGTGTAAAGGTCACATGATCACGGGCCACCTGTCAAACAGTGCTTTAAGAGTTGTGTTTTGTTTGAAGAGTTGTGAGTTGTTGTGGTTTGTTTTCATTTCGGGGTTCTTTTCTCATTACCTAATTATTGGTGTGACATGGAGTACGACATAAAAGACAATTTTTTCAAAGAAATCGAGCAATATTATTAATGAAGACGCTGAAATTAGATATCCAGTCGCATACGAAGAGCTCTATCATCTATCATTAAATACACGTTTCAACAGGACATGGAGGAAATGTAAAGATGAAAAATGCTGCAAAAATCAAATACTGTGTGCCTAGACCTTGCATTGAAGCATATTTAAAAAGTTGCAAATCGTGCAACGAGAAGAAAAGCTTATATCGTAAACTTGTCGTGAAGCCAATTACATCGAAAAATTTTAATGAAAGAGGACAGATAGATCTTATCGATTTTCAATCACTTCGGGATGGCAAATTTAAGTGGATATTGAATTACCAAGACCACAGTACCAAATTCGTTTGCTTGAGGATTTTGGAGACGAAAAGAACTGCGGAGGTGACTTCTCAACTACTGAAAATCTTCCTAACTTTTGGGACACCCCGCATCTTATAAAGCGATAACGGTCGTGAATTTGTGAACCAGGTGATTAAGGAATTGAAAGAATTGTGGCCTGAATGTGTTTCGTAAATTGGCGTCCCCGTTATCCAAAAGTCAGGGCAGCACCGAGCGCAGTAATCAGGACATCGAAAACATGATCAGATCTTGGATGTCCGATAATTATTCAACACACTGGACAATCGGGAATTATGGGGCGATCTCCCTATAAATCACTTTTTGGCCATAACCCGCGCAAAATGTAGAAGATAATGAAGATAAAGGGATACTTGGACTCTGCTACAGTCGAAACAAATAATGAATTTGAAATTGTTGAGATCCATAGTGAGTTGAACGATCGAGAAAAAAAGATTCGAAATAAGAGCCTGCGAAGGTCAAAAACGTGGCGGAGAATATGTTTATGTCATCTTAACGTAAAAATGCGGCGTTTAATGTAAATGTGTTCTTGTTTCCGTCCCTAAAGTTGACCGAGGACCAAGGTTGGTATGGGCATGATGCATTCCAAAATGCTACTTCCAATTTTTTGAAGCCTAACTTACGTCGAAGCAACGTTCTCTACGAGACGCGGTTCCTGCAAGCTCGGGCGGGACAAGGCATGTTCCTGCAAACCTTCTAAGCAGCAGTGCAACAATAAACGATGTATTTGTTTTAAATCCAAGAGGTTATGTACCAGCCGTTGGCATAACAGTCTGAATTATGCAAACAAGTAGTTCATAACATGAGAATAAATTATAACTTATTTATGATATAACTATATTATATATTATCAGACGTTTATGTGCCAGTGCCAATAAGTTAAAATTTTCATTATAACATACAGTCTTGCAGTATTCCTCAAATATTTGTGTTTGTTTTTTGTTTGTTGTTTAATGTTTATTTTTTGACATATATTAGTATGTTGTAGTAGAAAAAAAAAACATAAATTCCTTTTTTCTTCCCATTTCACTACATAGCTATAGGTACGAAAACAGGGAACACGAATTGGACATCCACATGCGACGGCGCAACAGTTATTACACCAAATATTGTTTTCTATCCCGCCTTTTCATGAAATGGACAATTTGCTTATCCAACTGCTGTAGTCTCGTATAATTTCACTATCTGGAAGAGGATGGGTTCCACTTCTTGAAATGGATGGAATTTTTGTCCAGGTGGTGGAAAACTTTGAAATTACAGTATGTGGAGCCGCTTCATGAAGTGAATGGCCTTTTCATGAAATGTACAATTAGGTACATCTTCTGGATTCGACATATATAAGTAGCTTATTTTCTAATGTCAGGTGTGACTTACGGCCTATGAGCCAATATATTTTGCTGAGTTTGATCCCGAGCTGTTTTCGTTTGGTGAAAATATGCTTGCGTCACGTCAGTCTTCGATCGAGATGAATTCCTAAGTATTTTATTATCTTCGGTTTGAGGCAGTTGGCAGTTATTTAGCATTACCGTGGGACATGTGTCTTTTTTCATTGTGAAGGTTATGTGTGCAGACTTTGTTTCGTTGGCTTTTATTCTCCATTTTTTTAGCCAAGCCGCAATCTTGTTTAAGTTGTTCTGTAAATTTGTTGACGCAGCAGCAGCATTCGTGTGCGAGGCTAGTACTGCCGTATCACGGCGAATGTGGCTACTGTTGTAAGTCTAGCAGTTGGTAGGTCAGCCGTGTATATAAGATATAGCACTGGCCCCAAAACGCTACCCTGTGGTACACCAGAGTTAATGGGATGGATTTCCGTGTATTCCTCCTGTTGTTTGATAAGAAACGAACGGTTTTTTAGATACGACTTTAACACTTGATAGTAATGATGTGGCAGGTTATTTTTTAATTTGTATAATAGGCCTTCATGCCACACCTTGTCGAAGGCCTGACATATCCAGTGCAGCGGAACAATATCTTTTGCATTCCAAATCGTTTTAATTTGTTTGGCGATTCTGTGAACTTGTTCGATCGGCCCGTGTTGATTTCTAAACTCAAATTGGTGATTTGGTATGATTTTTTTTTTGAGCTAGCACCGGTTTAAGTCTTTTAAGGAACAGTTTTTCAAATACCTTAGATAATAATGGTAGGAGACTTATGGGCCTGTATGATGTTGCTTCGTATACGTTTTTCCCCGGTTTGTGTAACATTATAATTTGAGCTACCTTCCATTGGCTGGGAAAGTGGTTAAGTCTCAGTACGGTGTTGAAGATTGCCGTTATAAGTTTCAGACATTTATAGGTGGTTTCTTGTAGCACTTTGCCGGTGATTAAATCAAAACCCGGCGCTTTTTTTGGGTTGATTTCAGTTAGTATAACTTTTTCAATTTCTTTCCACTTAAAATATTTGATGGGGAAGTCCAATTGGAACGGGGTCTCTAGAGAAGTATATATTTCATCCTCCTCTTCGATTGTTGTCATTGCTGGATATGGGTTAAATACGTTTTCAAGATGTTTTGCAAAGACACAAGCTTTTTTTTATCATTTCGTGCCCATTTGCCTGTATCATCTTTAATGGGCTTTTCTGCTTGATATGGTCTTTTAATTTTCCTTATGGCTTTCCAAAAGGAGTGATCAGTGTCTGCTGTGGCAGATAGATTGCTGAGGTACTCTTGAATAGATTCGTTTTTAATTTTGAGCATCAGCTGCCTCATTAAATTTCCTTTTGTCAGTTTCCAATCTTGTTTGTTGCCATCTTTTGCGAATCTTTCTTTTTTCAGCTATCTTTTGTTTAATTATTATTGGACACGTTTCCGTAAATTGTGTTGTATTCTGATCACGAATTGCTTGCCAAGCTGCTTTCTGTATGGCTTGAGTGAGTTGGCCAACCGCATTTTCAAGGTCTCTCTCTGATTTTAAGGGTATATCCAAAGTTATGAAGTCATCTAGTCTTAGCAACGATTTGTAATGCAAAAGATATTGTTCCGCTGTATTTCTGGATATAAGTCAGGCCTTCGATAAGGTGTGGCACGAAGGCCTATTATACAAATTAAAAAATAACCTCCCACATCATTACTATCAGGTGTTGAAGTCGTATCTAAAAAGCCGTTGGTTTCTTATCAAACAACAGGAGGAATACACGGAAATCCATCCCATCAACTCTGGTGTACCACAGGGTAGCGTTTTGGGGCCAGTGCTATATCTTATATACACGGCTGACCTACCAACTACTAGACTTACAACAGCAGCCACATTCGCCGATAATAAGGCAGTACTAGCCTCGCACACGAATGCTGCTGCTGGGTCAACAAATTTACAGAACAACTTAAACAAGATTGCGGCTTGGCTAAAAAAATGGAGAATAAAAGCCAACGAAACAAAGTCTGCACACATAACCTTCACAATGAAAAAAGACTCATGTCCCACGGTAATGCTAAACAACTGCCAACTGCCTCAAACCGAAGATATAAAATACTTAGGAATTCATCTCGATCGAAGACTGACTTGGCGCAAGCATATTTTCACCAAACGAAAAGAGCTCGGGATCAAACTTAGCAAAATATATTGGTAAATGACAACTGACATTAGAAAATAAGCTATTTATATACAAAGCCATGTTGAAGCCCGTGTGGACATATGGAGTCCAATTGTGGGGAACTGCTAGCTCTTCAAATATTGAAATTCTCCAACGATTCCAAAATAAAGTGTTAAGAGTAATCGTCAACGCCCCGTGGTATGTGCCGAATCACATAATCCAAAGCGACCTCCAAATAAAATGAGTGCGCGAAGAAATTAAAAACTATTACGTGAAATACCAAGACCGAATAAATGTGCATCCAAATGAACTAGCAAAAACAGTTCTGGACAATACTAATGAAGTCAGGAGGCTCAAACGTTTTAAGCCCTCGGACCTTCCTAACAGGTTTAATTAAGTTTATCAATAACCAACTACTGTAGTCGGGCAATATCATGTTGTATGTAATTGTATCGTACATTAAATAATTACTAAGTAATGTATAAGGAAAAGAGAACAATCAATGGACTGTTCTCTGCAAGACATTTATTTATTAACATACCATTTACTTATTGTTTGTATATAACAGATTGTAAATATAAAGGAGATATTAAAAAAAAATAAATAAACCGCACTGAGGAAAACTTTTATTCGTACATTATAGGAACTGGACACCTTCCACAGTATTAGAAAACAACAAAAACGTTAGCTATTCCGTAACCAGAACAGACGATCGATCAAGGTGAAAGTTATCGCCTAATTGGGCTCCTAACTGTCTGCTACAAAATAATATTCAATATCACCAAATATGACTACTCCATTCAGACATGAAAATCGTAATTTTTTTCTTCCAGTACCAAATATCCTAATGACAAAACTCCACGTAAAAATCATTAAAACGTTCTTATTGAAAGGAATATTTAATTACATTTTGATTGTGTGTTTCAATATTTAACTTTGGTCGTGTAGTATCGAATTTAAACTTAAAATATAACAATTTTATAAAGTTTTTCTTCTAATCGTTCAGTTTTAGAGTCTACATTAACTTAAAACAGTATCCATATTCCACATCTGTTCTTGTCGGTAAAGATTTCCTTGTGTGAAACGAAATATATTTTAATTTTTCCTAATGGAACGGTCACTGAATTTGCTTAAGAAACACAACCAAGGTGGTTGTCAGTAACTAGAGGATGCCCACAAGAGGGAGTCACCTCCCCTGTGGTGTCTAGTAGTAGATAAGCTTTTGAATCTGGAGGACAAGAGAGTATACACGTCAATGCAGACGATATCACTATTCTTGAGAAATTTGGAGGAGTTCTGACAAATCTGATGCAGTAAGCGCTAAATACCATAGAAGACTGGTGCTTTAGAGAGAGACCATTGATTAATCCGACAAAGACCAACCTTAAGGATTTGAGGGGGCTTCAAGGGTGCGTACAAGTACATACTCCAAAGGGTCACGGAAGTCAAGTACCTGGGGGTCACTCTAAATACCAAACTGACTTTCAATCTCCATGTGGATAAGATCGCAGGCTACAGAGGCCTTAGTGGCTTGGAGAAGAATGGTCGAAAGTACACGGGGCGTAAAACCAACTATGGTCCTATTCATGTACAACAGGATGGTGCGCTACCAACGGTTACCTATGCATCTTTAGTCTGGTGGCACAAGACCAGGAACAAAGGAGTGCAAGTCTGACTCAGCAAGCTACAGAGGTTAGCTTGCTTAGGATAGAGGTGCCGTTAGACCTTCCTCAACTACACTTAGTTGTGGTATTGCAGGCAAATGTACATTATTTCGGACAGTCAAGCCTCACTAAAAGCTCTTGAGGGGGTAAAAATACAATCTCGAGTAGTCCTAGTATGCATAGAATTACTGGTGACACTGACAGAACAGAACAGAGTCACTCTGGAATAGGTACCAGGACACGAAAGCTATGAAGGCAACGAAAAGGCACACCAGCTGGCCAACCAGAGAGCAGAGGAATAGCTTGCTGGTCCAAAACCCGCATGCGGAATGTCAGATATGTCAGCAAATGGGATTTCAAAGACCAAAGACACAGTAAACACTGGCAGGAAACTCACGGACTGAAGCAATCGCGTTTGTTCGTGGGGAATCCCTCCTGGAAAAGAACGGAAGAATTACTGCAATTGAGCAGGAAGCGACTCAGCCTCACAATAGGATTGTTCATAGGATACTGCTTCTCAGAAGGGATCTCTGGAAGATTGGGGTAGAACAAGACTTCTCTTCTACATTTTGATATGAGGAGGAGGAAACACCGTTGCAAATTCTATAGGAACGCCCCACTCTGGATGTCAGGCGATACCAGCACTCCGGGGAGCAGTTCACGGAACTGGTTCAAGGACATCCTCAAATTCATTGACGGAATGAACCTGCTGGGGTAGATCAATGGATCACAATAATCCTACAGAGCTTCAGTGCAGTAGGCCTACCACTACACCCAATGCAAATAATAATAATAATAATATGTAAGGTAAAGTTCCAAGAATTTCACCGTGTTCGTAAATTCCTCGGACCTACGGAATATCTCCGCCTTATCAACCTTCTTGTATCCCCAGCGTACGTGACATCATTCTGGAGAAAGCTGATTTCATTATTCTTGTCACTGGGAAAATCTTCACCGTCTACGGAGTTTAAGCCGCCCCTAGGGGTCTAGCCGATCTCGCCACCCCTACGAGCCCAGCAGATATCGCCGCCCAGGCAGAATACGCCGCTCCTGCAGGCCCACCCCATACTACAATCAGCCACTGGCCATCTGCAAATATGTTTAAGTGCGTCACATCGCCGTTCGACGCCGAATACTGCTTCGTTGCAATGGCACATACTCAAATATTTATCGTTGCCACTGGCCAGGGGGTGCTGCAGCGGTAATTTAACCGTGTCCGTAAATTCCTGGGACCTACGGAATGTCGTTACCACAGCAACCAGACCTTCCTAGCGGTACGAACATAGCAATCAGCTTCTCGAGCAGGATGTGACTTCCGCTGAGAATATGAGAGGGTTGACAAGACACCCCAGAGTACCAAGACTCGTTCAATCTGTCAGTTTTCGCATATTTCGTTTCTATCGTTTTGCTTTGTATATTCGTTTATCATTAAATCTTTTATCACACGCACAGTGTATATTTATTTAGTGCAACCCACGTTAAAGTCATTACAATGCAATGAACTTGTAATCTGAATTGCAAAGATTCGTACCTGCACCTCTGGCGTCAATAAGTCGCAGGTTGGGTTAAAAATAAATTTACCAGTTAAGGAATATCACATTACTGTATTTAAAAATAAGTCAATAAAATAATTTAAAGGTTGTGTTTTGCAGTCGTTTCACCTACACATGAGAATTGATTACATTTTCCAGTTGTGATATTACAAAACTTTTTGTTATGTCAAATAACAAATTGTTTGATTGTTTGCAACAGAAAGAGACACGAAGTAGAGTATTAACCTATTTTTAAATTCAATGAATTGGTCGAAATTTAGGTCAGTCCTGTTGCTATTGTATATTTATGTACGATATCATAAAAATAATAATGTAATAAAACAATTCCAACGGGCAGCAGTGTATCCGATGGCGATTAAGTTAATAATACAAAATTAAAGTTTACGATTAGTCATAATGTTGGTAATACCTCCACCAACGGTTGCTTTTCCGTCGTGAAAATGTTGAAGTTTTATAAGCAAAACAATGTATTGTCTCAATTTTGTCAACTGTAATTATTATAGTGATCGTAAATAATTTACTGCCTCAAACAAAGTGATCTAACACATACCATAAACTTTTATTTTTAATAATAAGTACCCCTTGAATAGGTAGCCATTAATGCAATAACAAACATGTATGTTTTTAGCTTTGAAACAATTGATGTAAATCGTTTACAAAATACTAAATGATGTTGCACAGTAATACGCGATTCCTATCACATTACTATGTTAATTAGAACAAAGAATTTGATTGCTTTAATATCAATACAAATTACAAATTATTACATAAAATTTCCTATTATACCACAAAATTAATTAAAACCAGAATGTGTTTAAGCTTATCGCCAATAGAAATTATTACATAAAATTCTGCATTATTTCTTTGATTAAGTGTAAAGCAATAAAGTGTAATGCAATAATACCATTGCCATTACTTTAGCCATAAGAAGACTGTATTGTAAATTTCAAGTAATTGTTTGAAGATACAATAAGCCCTAGTTTTAGTTTAGTTTAGTTTGGTTATAAGAAAATATTTCTAAATTAACGTATCAGAAGGATGCTGTTTATTTGTTGGCCCGCTAGATCTTCAGGTCTCTATCTACATAATTTTTATTTAGTTATATAAAAATACGATCGTACAACTAATTCGCTACAGTGTTAGCTAATTTGTTTCTCCATATTATAAAATCTGGGTTTTTAACAATTTTTGTTATATTCTTGTTTTATAAGCCATGCTCTTTTTTATAAGACGTTAATATGCCAAAACAAGGTAACCAAGAGACGCTTGAATTGTCAAGGTGAAAGAAGCTTTCGACATTCGACCTATAACTTTGTCAAGTTCGCGATTTCTGTATCTACGTATTTTCATGGAACAGTGCGTCAGCCTCGTGAGCATACAGTATTAAATGCGATTGTAAAATTATAGAGGTATTGTGTAGGAGCAGTGACCTTTACATGTAGGTACCGCATGTGGGAGATGATTTTCAAGATCACTATTAATTTCGCCCCAGAAGGAAATTTGTGCTGCATGGATAAAAATCAAACTCTTGACCCTAATTTTGAAAAGTGAAATTTATAAATTAAGTATATAATAACCATAAAATATTCCTCGCATACATGTGATGTTTATCACTTTCTTCTTCGTTTAATGTATTATATACTGTGGTCGTACAAATTTAGCATGTTTTAAAACACATATTAAAAAAAATGTTTGAGTAGTTAAATCAGGAATTTTTAGGTATCATAATTCGTGTTTTTGTGACTCTTTCATTTTTAAAATATAACAAGGAAAATTAGTATTACTAAAAACTTTTAAATAGAGTGTGTACATTGTTTTGAATGTTCTTTACAAACAATACATCAACTTATAGCCCTATAGTATAATAAAAATTATAATTCTTGCTTAATATCCATCACTCATGATTTCAACAAGACGGAGCTCCGCACCATTTTGCTGTTAATGAGCATAGATATAGTTTCCGTCAAGATATATTGTGATTGCCTTACCAAAGTGTGCTTGATAATCCCTGGTTAACAGTTAACGAAGTTGTAAATGCAAGTAAAATAACAGATCCGGCTCTAAGAATTTCATTTGAAAGTACATTTTCAAATATTCATTTTATTTAGCTGTAAATATTTAATTACTCTTTCTCATAATAACTATATCACAACTTAAACTTATAATTACATAAAATATAAAATATAGCACATTTCTGGCGTATCTATTTTACACCGACTTTTCTGTACAATATCGTGGGAGTCGTACCAACTTTCGCCTAAGAAACATATAATTCTATTTTCTTAGGGATATGTTTTGATGTTTTGAAGATACATGCGCTTGTAATTTGTTTGATTCCATAATAACTTAATGCTTGTTTATAGTTTTATGTTTAAATCCCATACGTTTAATAATTCCTAGCAATGTACTTATGGAACACTATTGCAGTATAATCTCGATTCAATTTTTTATTTAAAGATGTTACCGTAAGCAAGCAGTTTTCCCAGGATATTTGATACACTTTTCACGGAATTAAACGTTCGCTGTCAATCCACGGTGTCCCCACTTTTACATAAAGTATAAATAAATATCTGCGCGAAAATGCAACAAAGGCATCGAACACGGGCATCAGTAGGAGAATATAAAGCAAAAAGAAGAGAAGAGAAAAGAGTGCACAGGATGAAGAAGAAAAGGTACGAGAACAACCAAATCGAAGGATTAGAAAACCTAAGAAACCAGAAAGAAAGCAGGAAATTCTACAAAAAAATTAATGAGATGCGACGGGAATTCAAACCAAGACTACAATTGTGTAATGATAGAGAAGGCAATATCATTAGCAAAAAGGAGAAAGTTCTAGAAAGATGGGCAGAATACTTTAAAGAACCCTTAAGCAGAAACAATGAAGAACAGCCAGAAGAAGTAGGACACCAAGCCACTGCAGACGAAGAACAACCACTTCCGCCACTACCAGAAGTCCGCGAAGCCTTTAAAAAACTGAATAATAGCAAAGCCCCCGGATGTGACAACACAGGTACCATCCGAACTAATCAAGTACGGCAGAGAACATCTGACTATATTCTATCTACAAAAGTTACCTAAGAGTCGACGTATGGAACAGCAAGCGGATGCCAGAGGAATGGAACATCAACTCAAATTATAGAGCCATAACACTTCTAAATACAGCCTACAAAATTCTGCCCAATATTACATACAGCAGAATCCTGAATCATTTCGAACAAATAATAGGCAACTATCAATGTGGATTTCGGAGTAGCAAGTCAACGAATGATCAAATATTCTCACTTAAACAAATTATTGGAAAGACGTCGGAATACAATATAGAAACGTATCACATATTCATAGATTTTAAAGCCATTTACGATAGCATAAAAAGAGACGAACTGTACAATACCATGGAAGAACTCGGAATCTCACAAAAGCTAATAAAACTAACAAAACTCACTATGAAACAGTTACCGTGCTCAGTAAAAATACAAAATGAGTCATCCCAACAATTTGAACTATATAAAGGAGTGAGGTAAGGCGACCCACTTGTGTGTCTCTCGTTTAACATTGCCCTAGAGCAAGCCATACGAGATTCAGAAATTGAAACAACACGATCATAATTCACGAAATCCACGCTGATACTAGCATATGCCGACGACATTGACATTATAAGTCGAACAGCAAGAATAAATAATGAAGCTTTTGTCCAACTAGAAAGAGAGCCAAATATCATGGGGCTAGAGGGTAATCAGGGAAAAACCAAGTGCATGGTAGTAGGACGCATGGAAGCATAAAGAAATAGAAGGGGGAAAAATGTGACAATAGGGGAGCACAATATAGAAGTAGCGAGAGACTTCATATACTTAGGGTCACAAATAAATAACGAAAGGAAACATGAAGAGGGAGTTAAAAGAAGAAAGTGCTTCTATGGAATAAAAAAGCAACTGAATCTTACAATAAAATCTAAAACCATCATATATAGAACCCTAATACAACCCGTATTAACCCACACCTCAGAAACGTGGACACTAACCAGGTCAGAAGAAGCACTCTTAGGAGTATTTGAAAGACAAATCTTTCGAACTGTATATGGTCATGGTCATATATTCAACCAAGAACTATGTGAACTATATAATGACGTAGACATAATCAAGACAATCAAAGTTGGGAGACTTAGATAAGCAGGCCACGTTGTTAGAAGAAACGATTCAAACGCGAACAATCGTATCCTACTAACACAATCGGAAGGCAAAAGACTTCCGGAAGACACAAACTCATATGGTTAGATGCAGTGGAAGAGAACCTGAAGAGCATGGGAATGCGAAACTGGAAAGCCATAGCCCAAGACAGAGACAGATGTAAACAATTAATTGAAGAGGTCAAGACCCAGGCTGGGCTGTGGAGCCAATGATGATGATGATAAATAAATATTTATTTCGCACAGAAGTTCAACAACTGCTTTTCGGTAATTACTCCTTAAGTTTAAAAATTATATCATTAAGGCAGATAAATTAGGCTCAATAATCACGGCAAAAAATGATACAGTATTAGGTGTAAATGCCAGAATTCTGGCTGGCAATAGATGCTTTTATGCATTAAGTGAAATGTTTAGATCAAAGAAGCTCTCAAGAAACTCCAAAATAAAGATTTATATAACCGTAATAAGACCGGTAGTTATGTATGCCTCCGAGACATGGAACTTAACGAAAAAAGATGAAGACATGTTGGGAATATGGGAACGGAAAGTGTTAAGAAGGATATATGGTCCGGCGTGTGAAAATAATATATGGAGAATAAGGACAAATACAGAGCTAATGACATTATTTGAAAGGCCGAGTATAATTATAGAAATAAAATGTAGAAGGATAAGTTTGCTGGGACATATAAGCCGTATAGAAAACGAAAGTTATACAAAAAGAGCTTTATACGGGAAGTTGGACGGTAATAGAGGGAAAGGGCGCCTGAGGAAAAGATGGATGGACCGAGTGGAAGAGGATTTAAGAGAAATGGGATATGAAAACTGGAAGCAGAAAACTAAAGACAGGAAAGAATGGGCACAGATAGTAAAGAAAGTAAAAGAAGTATAATGGACGGGCGCCCCTTGGTCATCGTACCAAGGGACGAAACAGGCGGCTACCCACCGATAATAAGGTAACGATCTACTCTAATCTCTGAAAAGTTACTTATTACTCATGCAAGTTAATTAAGGAAGCTAATTTTTTACATAGTTTACTAGGTTTAACATAAATAAGAACAGTTCAACAAATCGGGGTAATCTTAAACAATGAATTAAAAGCACATGATTTAACTCTTTGCTCGAGTCACAACCCCTAGGTAACCCCAGCCTCTTTGCAATTTGAAAATTTACCTGATCGCGGTCGATGCCGAGTTACAAGTAGCTTGTAAATCCTTGTTCTACAAGTACTGTTTTAAAGCGGATAACGGTATAATTTGAAGTTGACTATAACTCGATAAAGTTTTTTAATGGATTTATGCGAATGGTCTGGTAGATCAGAATCTGAAGCTTCTCAATTATTTCTTATTGATGTACTTAAATAGTAAAGGCTATGGTTAATGCTTATGTTGTATGTGTGTTTCCCAACCTTTTAGTCTAATTTAGTAGATTGGCTATATTTCGGTTTTAGAGCATAATGTAAGTTAATGTTATGAATTTAGGCAACTGGTTTACGGGGACGATTAAATTTTAACTTAATACAGTATAAAATATTATAAATTTTCCAACATTTTAACTTAATTTACTAGATCTAAATAGTTATTTGTCGGTAATTTTATTTTAAAGTCTAATTTATACTGTATATCAATGTTTTAAAAGCAAAATCTTCGTATGAACTTTCCCATATTTCAATAATAAAAATAATAAGTCTTTCTTCGGGTTGGTTTGAAACATACGATCAAGCAGATATTTTAATTATTTTGAATTTACTCTATCGAAGCAATTTTACGTGTAAATTAAAGCTGAATATAAATATATCTACTGTGACTTCGTGTCCTTTCTGGTGTGACCGTAAGTAATATCAATTTTTAAATGTATAGCTGTTTTTTTATTTTGTATTGTGAATGTACATACAAATAACTTTACAATGATATCAACTTATATAGTTTTACACTAAAAATAAACAACTAATAAGCCACTGAATTTAAAATACTTGAAAATTATATATAATATATATACTAATAAATAGAAAACAGTTTTATATGTTTTTCATATTTCTAATCCCTCTGAAAAGTTTTCAAAACAGTTT
Source organism: Limonius californicus (assembly GCA_014611495.1). Classification (NCBI taxonomy): domain Eukaryota; kingdom Metazoa; phylum Arthropoda; class Insecta; order Coleoptera; family Elateridae; genus Limonius; species Limonius californicus. The sequence continues at coordinate 3,258 of JABXWE010010405.1, read as the reverse complement.
ACTCCAGTCCTGAAAAATAATTTTGGAAATTGCAAAACTTTAGCAGCTGGTCCCTTAAAAATATGTTGTTTAATAGTGTATTATGCAAAGATCTTATTGTGGAAGCTATTTTTTTTCTCTCATTCACTCATACTACCGTCCCCCCCCAGGAACCGCTGTCGCATTACTTCAGGGGGGTGCGGGCGTCCCTTACACACTAACCATTCATGCAGCATGCACCTTAAACTTAACTAACTGAAATGCGGTCGCCCCAGCTGAGATTCGAAACCATAGCGGAACGAGCGCGATTTAGTGTGACCTCGAGTGGCAACGCGTTGCTGCGCTAGACCACCGAGGTCCCTATGGAAGCTATTAATGCATGAGTATGAAGTATACGACACGAGCCGAGTATATTGATAGCCATTACATGCGAGTTGCATACATTATTTTTTCTAATGCCATTTAATAAAAACAACATTATTAGCATGACATATATTTGTCAATAAATACAACTCCAAATTGATTGCAATCACAACTACTGTCAAAGGTCAACATTCTGTAGTCATGGTTACAAAGCAAAGTGTACTGGTATTGTTCACTTAAGTTGTGTTATAATGAAAATGTGTAACTTAATGAATATCATTTTTTTTTAAATTGTATTTGTGTATATTGTAGTTTCATTATTTTAGCTTTATTAAATACTTTAATTGTATGTCAATTGCATAAATGGTTTTTGAGTTAATGGTTTTTTAAGGAAATTTCGGTCTCTAGATCGACTTAGCCTTAAATGAGTACCTAGGGTTAATATCCTAGACCTAGAGTAATAATAGGCGACTGGAGCGTAGTCTTGGCCATACTAGCAAGAGTAGCACCTGTACCTGCTACTCTTCTAAAAGTGTCGTGACGCTATAAAGGGAGAATATTATTATTATAAACTGCTTCATAAAAAACATCAAAATAACTAGAGGTTACTATAAAAACAGACACAAAGAATTAGTTTATTTTGACATACTTTAAGTTTGTATTTACGATAATCGAGGTAAGGAAAAACATCCTAATGAAGATCCAGTCTAAAATGCATTGAAGAAATAATGCATAACACTAGCTGTACCAACTGTAGAGAAACCAACAGAAAATGTGTCAATAGGAAGGAACAGAAGGTTGTGACCGACCAACCAACCAATAGACCGAATACTATTGAGAGATACATTTATAAAAACTTGATGATGTCATATTTCACATACAGATATTATTTTTCAAAATTTAAATATATTGGAAATTCCAAAAAAAATTTTAAAATTAAATTGTTTGCAAACATACCGAATTTGTTCCATACTTTATGCTCATAGTTTATCATTTTTCTGTAGCAAGAGATACCTATTAAGGTAATCAATTAAAGCAAATATCATAGAACATGTATGTAGAACACGTATGTAGAACACGAACCCGAAACACTGTTTCAATGATTCAGAATTGATTGGATAAATAGTTACTACATAATACTTACTACATGTCTCAGCTTTTCCGTTATTCCATACCTGGCGCTAATAACTTCTATAATACACTATATGGGTGTATTATTAGGTACTAACAATTCTTAAAATGATCTTCGTCCAACGCACGTGCTACGATCTATTTAAACAAAAATAAACACTTATGTAATTAGTTAGTTAGCAGTTAAGAATATTTACAAAATATGCTACATATAAGTGTGATCAAAAATCGGAAATTATTAAGAACCTGTTCTCGATTCTGAAACAAAAAATTTTAGATTTTTAGAATCTATAATAGCATTTCTACAGAGTGTTGAAAAAATAACACATGAGCTAGCTTATACATTGCATTGCACACAGCAAGTAAGAGAACAATAATAAAGAAAACCTGCCTTCCAATTTGATATGGGCAACCTAAAAAGGAAGGAAAACAAAGAATTATTGAACAGCAAATCCTAAATTTGTAGCTAACTGACATAGTAACGGAATAGAAAAACACTATTAGAAAACCGTACTGTTCGATATTGGTTTAAAGAATTGATTGGTTTTACAGGTTAGCACTCAATTATTCGGTATCCGAATAGCGTTGCTAAGCGGAATCGACTAGAATTTATTCTTCGGCAGCAATACGCTTGACGAGAAACTCTACAGTTTGAATTTACCGGACAAATAAACAGAATTTTAAGTCAGGTAAGACAATTGAAAATGTCGGGAAAATCCATATTTACATATATTATATATACTGTTGTTGGGAGTAGAAAACAGATAATTTGCATAATAAATATGAAGCTCGCTATGCTGCATACAACTAGTAATATTAAAATTGCTGTCAGGATCAGGTAGTTTACAATTGCATTCATTAAAGAAAGCAGCAGTATACAGTATGTTCATTAAAAAAAACACGCAGCTGGCCATGGTAAATTTACGTATAGTGTCTTCTTACAGTATGCACTTTATAGGAAGCGAAACATCGAAATTTACTAATTTTTAAATCTGTACGTAAAACACGATATAATTGGTAATAAAACAAATTTCCGCCTGTATACACTGGTATACACATATTAGTTGATTTTCTAAACAATTTGAACTTTATAATTAAATAATAATTAGATCTTCACGTTTCATTTCCGAAACAGGTCGATTCCGAATCGCTTACAGTTAAAATGTATTCCTATGTATACGTCAAAATGTATTACATAACCTCGAAATGTGATTGTTGTTGTTGTTGTCATTTATAAGTGACATTATGACTGTCAATTGTAATATATGGGCTAAGCCATACCTTGATGACAATTTCAAAGCCTGCTAGGGTTTATTTTAATGAACATACTGTAGAAGGTATATGTAAATAAGGTTGAATTATATTCTAGAAATAGCTTCCTTGATAACAAGTGATAATAACTGATAAACGAAAAAACCACAATTTTATTTATTTGTATTGCCTTCTGTAGCCAAGAGGTACTGTCTGTAAGTTTATAAATAGGTTATACAATTTTATAATTGTTAATGATTAAAAGTAATTATTTTTACCTAATTAGTGTTTGTATATGCGCTTTAAATCGTTTAAGGATCCTTTTCTACCTGGAAAAGTATTGATTGCACATGTATTTGGTTATAGCATTGAGTAGGAAATAAATTAATTTCTTTACTCAATGGTTATAGTTCCACAATAAGTAATAAAAATAAATTTCAAACGAATTTTAATTCATTTTAAGCCTCTTAAGGTTTTCCGAATGTCGCTAACTAATAATGCAATAAAGGTTCAATAAATCATATTAATACAATG
>JABXWE010010402.1:0-27135 GCA_014611495.1 Limonius californicus | reverse complement strand
TACGGCGGACATTGCCAAGATGTATCGCCAGGTGCTTATTTCGTCGGATCATCGGAAGTATCAGAAGATATTGTGGAGAGAATCTGCAACTGGTAAGATTGATGCGTATACGCTAAATACCGTAACGTATGGAATGAAATCATCGTCATTATCGGCCATTCGCTGCTTAAAGGAGCTTGCAAATGAATTTCGTAATAAATATCCTGAAGCTTGTTCGGTAATTGGGGCGGATTTCTACGTCAACGATTTGATTACAGGATGCAATGACGCACAGGAGTTGGAAAAACTCAAACAGGAAATTGAACTTATCCTAAAATCAGGCTGTTTCGAGTTAAGGAAGTGGTCGTCAAATCATTGTAGTCTATTGCCGAATCGTGAGGAAGGCAACAAAACTTACTATATCAACCCCGAAGCAACCCAGAAAACACTCGGTTTAACCTGGACGCTATCCACGGACAAGTTGCAATGCGCTGCGCAAGGTGAAGTGGACGAGCGGTCGGTCACAAAACGCACAATCCTTAGTATAACAGCACAAATATTTGATCCTCTAGGATTGGTGTCGCCAGTAATAGTGATAGCCAAATTAATATTGCAGAAATTGTGGCATTTGGATTTATCATGGGACACAATTGCATCTGTTGGTTTTTAGGGCCTAACAGTTGCTTTTTTCCTCGCACCACTATAGGTTTCACGAAATATCCTTAACGAGTAGGTTAATGTATTATAAAATTCTTGATATTGGAACACAACTTTTGCAAATAGTTTCTGAAATTAGCCATACGGCTAACAAGCAAATTTGTTCTTATATACTATGTTGACTAAATTGACATGAGAGGGGAGGTCGCTCAGTGGAGATCCCCCGTAATTATACTAAACCCTAGTTAGTAAGGTCGAATGTTTTTAGTCTATCCATCTTCTTCATTTTTATGTCCAGTTCTTTCCTCTTTTTTATAAGGTGGGTTTTCCACGTTACTCGCCGACCTAGGTGCATGCCGAGGTATTTTGCTTCTTCTTTAATTGGGATTTGTATGCAATTCAGCGAGACCTGGGGTGCGATGCTACGTTTTGTGGTGAATGTTATAGCTGTGGATTTGTTTTCATTAATTTTAATGCGCCACGTTTGTAACCATTTTTGCATGTTGTTGAGACAGTTTTGTAGGTTTGCCGATGCTAGTATAGGGTCTGAGTGAGATGATAGTAGTGCGGTGTCGTCCGCGAATGTGGCTGTCACTACATTTTCGTCGCATGGGAGGTCTGCTGTGAAGATTTGGCATAAAGTTGGTTCCAGGACACTACCCTGTGGAACGCCCGCGTTAATTTGATATAGACTAGACTGGCTTTCTTCGTACTTGACCTGATAATACCTCTCGTTTAGGTAGGATTTATTGAGAAGGTAGTATTGGTGTGGCAGAGACAATTTAATTTTGTATAATAGACCAGGGTGCCAGAGACGGTCAAATGCCTGGCTCACATCCAGAAATACCGCTGCACAATATCTACGTTCTTCAAGATCCTTTTCTGTAACGTCGACCACTCTGTGGATTTGTTCTAGTGTGGAGTTTTTCCGTCTAAATCCAAATTGGTGCTGGGGGATTATCTTCCGTTTTTCTATTATGGTAGCCAGTCTCTTCAGTATTAGCCTTTCTAGAACTTTTGATAGTATTGGCAACAGTGTTATCAGCCTATATGAAGTAGCTTCGGCGACGGGTTTGCCTGGTTTTTGAATTCAAATTATTTGGCCAAATTTCCACTGGATTGGAAAATACTGCATCCTTATAACGGCATTCAAAATATGTATTATTGCCATTATCGCCTTATGGGGCAGATCTTTTAATGGTTTGACGGCAATAAGGTCATACCCCGGCGCTTTTTTGTTGTTTACATTTTTGATTTTTGTTGTTATTTCTGCGGGTGTGAAGTGTTGTATTGGTGGGCTTAGTTGCAGTGGAGCATTTAGATTATTTAAGATCTCGTTTTCATCTTCAGGAGTAGCTACAGAGGGATGCGGTTGAAATATATTTGATAGGTGTTCCGCGAAGAGCTCGGCTTTTTCTTCTTCAGTTCTTGCCCATGTGCCATCGACTTTGTGAATTGGTGGAATAGGATTTCTGGGACTTTTTAGTTTTTTGGTGGCTTTCTATAGTGTGTAGTCATTGTGTTGGGAAGGCTATTTAAGTTGTTTTTGTCATTAGGGTGCCTGGTTTGCTGCCAAATTCTTCTGGCTCTTCTTTTTTGACGATTTTAGTTTTTATGTATAGTGCATAATTCTCAATGATTTCAGTTTTTTTGTGGTTTGGTGGCATTGAGTAAAAAGTTGGGTACTGTATGTTAGTTGTTAGGTGTCAATGTCATCCTCTGTTTTTAGTGAAACGTTGATTATTGTATTGTCTGTTAGGTACTCTCTAAACATTTCCCAGTTCGTGTGGCAGTTATAAAGTGAAGGCTTTCTTTGCTTTGTGATTACAGAGGTGCTGATTGTAACTATTATTGACGAATGGTCTGAAAAGAGGTAAAAGCACGGGTCCACTTTGCAATAGTTTGGGGTTAGGTTATTAAAATAAGGGACTTCGAAGGGGCAGACTGAATATGCGCCGCGTGGTCGAACCCCGGCTGAGGCGACCGTATTTCACTTAGTTAAGTTTAGGGTGCATGTTGCATGAATGGCTGGTGTATGGAACGTCCGCACGCCCCTGAAGTAATGCGAAAGCGGTTCCGGGGGGTGAGGTAGTATGAATGAATAAAAAAAGGTTATTAAAATATTTTAATTTCACAGTTGTTTAAATTGGCATTAGTTTATAGTTCAATTTCAGATACCCAAAAAATATGCATAGCCTTCCTTAATTTGAAAACTGTTTGTGAGATGTTAATAAAGGGATACAAATTAGTTTAAAGATTATTTTTGTTGTTATAGTCATTGTTTCTAAAAAAATAGGCGAGTGGATATGATGTACTTCATATTTATTTTATGAAAAATGTAAAATATAAAAATTATTGGTAAAAATTAGGATTTCGTATATTTTTGTGATTCCGGGCAAATTGCTTGTATACATTTTTTCGGCAAAACTAAGCCTACATTTACTTTTCATCGCAGTATGCCACTGGTTTGTAGTAAAACTGTGGACCAAAATTGAAATGTGTCGGAAAATAAATAAGGAATATATAGGGATGTGAAGGTGAGCAGTGAAACACACTGTACATGGTAATGATAATTATTAATTATACCTTTTTTTTTTAATTTATCAACGACCGCAGCAGTTCTTTTTTTCTGTTCAAACTACCTGAAACGACCCAAAGTTTTCCTTATTGCTATTTTATTGCGGTTTTTCGTTAGGAATGTGGACGGGTTAAGTTTTTCTCTTATCTCCAAGATCTTACGTGATAGACATTCGTTTCAGTGGGCTCTAATAAAAAAAGTCACGAGCTGTCAAATGTGGAAAACGTGGTGGTCGTGGATAGCACCGAAACGTGAAAAGATGTTGCGTGCCGAATGACTTGTGGCAACATCTTGCCGAACCACAAAAAAATACCGAAGATCAACTTCCAGGAGCACGTCGTGGAATAAATAAACAATTTGAGATTGTCTTTAGTATCCGGAAATTGACTCGGCTTTTTAATCGTAACAAACGATCATGATCTGAAAGTTCAGTTTAAACCGAATAACTTTTTTCGCTTGAACGCTCAAATTAACCGGTATTTTAACGGTTGAAATTGCAAATGCATAAAATTTTACAGTGCAAATGCTGCCATATCTAGTGTCAAAAAGTGCGATATCACGGTTCATTCATATTTGCTATAGAGATTGCCTTCAAATTGCAGAGCTCCGTGTAACAAGCGTGTGTTAAATATTTGATTAAGCGAAGCTTGATGGACTTTAGAGGATCTATGGACTCGCGCTGCGAGTTCCGAGACGGAGGTGGAAAATTTAATAACGTCCAACATTACAATGTCCAATAAGCTGGAGGTTGCAAAAAAAACGGAAACTCTGAATTGTTAGAGCTTAAGCTTCATTAGAACTTTGTACTTGTCCGCGCTAACTTGTACTTCTTGCGGTTTGAATATATTGCGGTATACATCCTTGGACAACCCTAGAGGGACATATAATTATTAATAGCGTGACATACTGCGAGGAACAACTTTGGTCTTGTTAATTTTCATGTGCAAAGGGTACTCCGTTAACCACAACCGCTTCATAAACTTAAACTTTGAAAAGTTTATATTCAGTAGCGAAATACCCCTTTAAGCGAGCAAAAACACTTGTTTTAAAGTTTTTAAATTTTAATGACGGCGAAATTGAATATTATTACATCTGTCGAGACTATATATAAAAGTTTTAATTTTAAAAGGAAACTTAGGTCATTACTAAAGCTAGATGTGCTTTTTCTCTTAAAAGTTTTCTAGAGAGTTTAATCATGTATAGTACGCTACAGGTTTAAAAAATAAGACGTCGCGTCGGCCCAATTTACAAACTCTGTGAATTGAGCAAATCTGTATAGAGATTAGAAAATTTTATTATAGTTTAAAAAATTTGCATTTTTCAGTATACAGGATGTATCTAAAATGACGCAACAATAGCACTGTACGATATTCTCTTTGAAATACTGAGTAGAAAATCTTAATCTTTGTCTTCGGATTGCTACTTTTAGAGTTATTCTTAGTCAAAGATATTAACTAAGTATTGTTATCCTTTGGAAATAACGATCAACATTATTAATTTCATATGGGTGAAAACTTACTCATTATGTCTTAAAAGGTTTTCAATTTCTTTGCAAGTTGTTTTGCTTATACCGAAGAGCTATTTGTAACACATTCCTTCTGCTATAATTTAGAAAAAAAATACCTTGTAGGATTGTATTATTCCATAGCAAGTATTTGAAATAGAAATATCCAGAAAAAGGATTCCTTAATATGAAAAAGTTTTTATGTAAACATAATATCAACATAGGACTGATGTGGAGAATTACGCAATGCTGTATATGGCCATTACTGTTATACAACGCCGAAAGTTGGACTCTGAAAATATCCATAATAACCCATGTCGTTGGTGTACAATATGTACAGTATTGGCCCTAGTACACTGCCTTGTGGTACCTCTGCCTTAATTTCGGAATCTTTCACAAAATTAAAGTAGGGGTACCACAAGGCAGTGTACTGGGGCCAATACTATACCTATTGTACCCCAACGACATCCCGTCAACCAATGAGATAACAATAGCCACGTTTGCAGACGACACTGCAATGCTAGCGGTAGGCGAAAGAACTGAAGAAACGGCAGAAACGTTACAACAAGCCACAAACCAGGTGGAGAGATGGATAAAACGATGGAGAATAAAATTAAACCAAAGCAAGTCGGTACATATCAACTTCATGAACAAGAAAGATGATGAGGTGCCAGTGACACTCAACAACAGCATCATACCGGATGCTAAATATCTTGGAATGAACTTGGCTGCCAAACTACGATGGAAAGAGCATATAAAGAAGGAAAGAGAAAAACTAAATATAAAATATAGGAAAATGTATTGGTAGCTGTGAAGAAACTCAAAACTCTCAATACATAATAAGCTACTTCTGTACAATCAAGTTTTAAAACCAGTATGGAAATACGGTTGTCAACTTTGGGGTTGCGCCAACAAAACTACAAAACTCAAACTTCAACAAATATTATATCCACAGGGATCTAGGGATAAAAACGGAGGACGGAGGAAATAAAGGACCTTGCCCAAAAACATGAGACCAGGCTTCATCACCACGTAAACGTCGAGGTAATCCAACTCCTCGACAATACTGATTTGGTGAGAAGGCTCAAGAGAACTAAACTATTTGAGCTAGTGTAAAGAGACGTGAAAGTGAAAGAATAAAGCAGAGCAAAGTGAAGTGTTAACACACAAAATAGTAATGCAAGACAGAACTGAGAGGACATAAGTGGGTGAATTCTTAGCATAACCATTTAGTTAATTTAAGTTAGATCGAAATTGCTGGTTAGTCTTTTAGACTAGTTGCGATGTAATATGTTATAATTAAAAAACTACGGGGAAACTTCTGAGACGTGAGTATTCAAAAGGCTGCTAAAAATTCCACGGACCGACCACGGAAGTAACATTGAAGTTGTAGATCGAATAAGAAAGGAACAACAACTGTTAACTACCATTAAAAGACGCAAAACTTCATATTTTGATCATCTACTCAGGAAGTAGATATATCATATTCTTCAGTTGATGATTAAACGAAATACAGAAAGAAGAAGAAGGCCCGCAGAAAAAGATACCGAAATGAATATGGAGGCTTCATTTAGAACTGCTGAATCGAGAAACTCTTGATGATGTCATCGCCAACCTCCATTACGAGAAGGAACCTTCGAAGAAGAAGAAATGTATTTAAGCACAGCTGCATGCAGATTTTACTTTGTCAAAAATAAGTACCCTCACTGTCACAGCAATCTTTTAGTTTCGTTAATTTTCTACATACTTACGTTTTTCATATCATTTGCATTCGTTATCTCGCTACTGTTCCTATTGTTCATCGTTCGTTTTTCGTACAGTTTTCTTGCTGTTGATTTCATGGTATATATGTGAACATGTATGCGGATAAGCTTAATTTTGGGTGAATGCCATGGTAATTTCAAAGCAGCTGCGCGGCTCTATCTATCGTAATAGACAACATCCACATGGTAAATGTTATGCGACCATTATATCAAAGAATAAAAGAACCTGGAACGTTGTTCCTACCGCAACAGTAGATCGTGGTTATCCACGAGGTGAAAGAACGCGGTAGGAAGAAGAAGTATTGGAAACTTTTGAAAACGAATCTGGATGCAGTACTCGAGGTATTGCACAATGCAATATAACATAGCCGTGGTGCTGTACTTGGGGTAGAATATCCTTATGATATTCCAAAGGTACAAGAATTATTAGTGGAAGATTTTCCAGTACGTTTAAGATATTGCCAATAGTTGTTTAATCACCACGACGCTAATCCTAACTTATTGGTGATATTTTATGGACAGACGATGCTACATTTGCTGGTTATGGAGTTTTTGACAATCGTAATAGAGATGAATTGGCTCAGAATGTATAGAGTCGTCAAGTGTGTTTTAGCGATACTATTTGGACTGGAATCATTGGATATTGATTAATCGGTTTATTGATTCCACCACTTCGCAATTTTTTAATTAACGGTTTATCTGGTTTATTAGACGTTATTAATTTGGGGATTAGAAGGGAACATTTGGAATTAGCCCATAGCATCCCATTGTTGGACAATGGGGGGCCTTCCCAAAATTGAGGATGGTTGTTAGAAGGGATATGTTGTACCAAATGGATGGGGGTTCGGTATACTGGGGAGTCGGGACAAGAGAATGGTTTAATGGGAATTAATGAGCTTGGTCATGGCGAACACACCGTACGGCGAACCAGGTCGCTCGACGTAAATCCTCTAGACTGCTTTCTTTGCGGTTGCTCAAATATACTAATATGGTTCATCAGACATCAGTTGCTGCAATTGTAGCTGGCAATTATATACAGTAAAACTTGGTAACAATCATTATTCGACGCACTAAAGAGTGTTCTGAAAACGATGGTGCAAATTATTTGCTCATTTGTTATAAAAACAATAAAAATTACTAGTGTAATGTCTGAAAATTATTATTAAATAATTAATAGCACAGCATTTGCGATTAAAGTTTAAAGTCGGATTTACATACCTTGCCTAGGACGAAACATAAACAACAAAATGGATTACTATTATGAAGTTAAAAGAATTGATATTGCTAGAGCAAACTGCTTTAAAATGAAGAATGTTTTGTGCAATTTGAAGCTATCAACAGATTTGAGAGTGCGAGTATTAAAATGTTATATATGGTCCACACTATTATATGGTTGCGAAACCTGGACAATAAAAAAGGATACTGAACAACGAGTGCAGGCATTCGAACTATGGTTATATCGAAGAATGCTACGAATCCCATGGATCGCTCGAATGACAAATCAAGAAGTAGGTAGGTAGGCACACGACCCCAGCAATTAGTTAAGAAACGTAAAGCACAGTACTTCGGTTATATTATGAGACACAGTAGATATGATATACTGCGAGTAGCCTTAGAAGGCAAAATAGAAGGAAAACGAGGAGAAGAAAGGAAGAGGAAATCCTGGTTCAGAAACATCAAAGAATGGACCAACCACAATACACATACAATCATCCATACCACCTAGGAAAGACACAGATTTGCTATAATGGTCGCCAACATCACATGAAGAAGAAGAGAACTTGCCTTGTTTAGAATGTCAACATTACTGTTTCAAACAGAAAATGGCAAAAGCATGAAATATTGGCAGATGTAATCGTTTTTAACGCTAATCGTTAAATAGATAGAACTGTATTAATTACGCTTTACGAATAGAATATGATTTTTACTTTTTAAAGGGTTGATAGTACATTTTAAAGGCATTTATTGCAGGAGTTTTAATATAATTTTCTTAAATAGAGCATAAAATAGTTATACGAGGAAAAATACTGTTTCAGCATAAACGTTACGTAGCATTTTCCAAACGGGCTCCTAAAATGCTTCTTAAAGTCGATAGTTACGCAATGAATACACATATTCCAGCAGCATTTAATATTTATTATTGTTTGGTATCTTTATGGGCCGTTTTCTCCGAATAAATTACCTCATTTAGCGGTTTAATTAAACAAATTACGAGCCAGTTGGCGGTTTTCATTGAATAAATAGATTCACCATAATAAAATTTCATTGATAGACCACCTGTTGCGTGATTATTCATATCAGTTTTAGATTTTTAATAATTATAATAAGAAAAATAGCAATTTATACTTGTTGCTGTACATGTTCTTGTAACATTTTCATGAAACGCTTCTAAAATTAAACCTTAATTTATTATTGTTGTGCTACTCATAAAGGGCATTATAATGTCTAGTTACAGTAGCACGCAATAACTTCATTATGTAGCAATAAGTAAGGTCATTTCTTAATAAAAGCCTATTGCGTTGCAGAAAAAGCTACCTGATTTGGTTTGACGCATTAATTTCGGTTTTTTTTAATAATAAAAGTAAATTAGAAGTTGTGTTGAAAAACCTATATTTTGGTGTTTGTGTTTGGTTATGACTAGCATTCGGAGGGGATTATTCTCTACATTGGTTTGTATTTATTTAAAAGTTTTGTACAAATGTCTCGATTTTATTGCTGCAGTTACTAAATATAAACTATTGTTTATAGTGCTTAGCACTCATGTAATAGGAAGAACAGACTTGGAGGTTTATTGGATACCGAGAGACCGGAATCTCTGCAATTGTCAGTAGCGACATTCGCATTTAGCTAGCTTTCACGACAGTAAGTTCGCCCTACAAACTTTATCAAAGTTTGGTGTACTGCTCAACCAAACATGAAGCCAAAATGTCCTTTTCCTGGAATTGAACCGGAATTACCGTGCTCAGAGGCGAGCATTCAACAGACTGAGGTATAACTTGACAGGAATTGTGATTTCACTGCTTTCATCTTCGAACTGGTCTAACTTTCCTGTTGTTATTTTAGGATAATATAGTTTTTGGTAATATACAGGGTCTTGCGGAAACAATTTAGGAGCACAGATAGACATTATTTTTATTATTTTGTTTGTTACTTTACTAAAAAACCATGTTTCGTATCTTCAACGGATTACCCTCTGATGTGGCTTCTGCATGAATACAGCTTAAATTTATTAAACATTATGATGGTGTTGGTTTCCAGAGATTGGTTTAAATATACTTGATTTGTTTCAAGAAGAAGGTGATAGTGGTCGAGAGAGGAGGAGGATTTTAAAATTGTGGTCTTCCATCACCCCGAAGACTATTGTTGAATTCAAGTTAAAATTTCCTTTAATAAATATTATTATTATTATAATCAAATTCCCTTCTACCTATTCGGTGTCGTTAATAAATATTATTTGAAATTATTTAATTTATCCAGCGAATTGTTTAAGTATCTTTCAAACTGGATTTTGGTTAACATATTTATTGAATTTTCTTTCATGAGTTTCCAATTTTTTACATATTACATTTATTTTTTGTAATTGTTTTTTACTTGGGTTCTGTTTATTACAGTTAATTTCAAGAAACTACAATGAAATTAAATAGAAAGATTATTGTTTCCACGGCGTTCATTGGTTTTCTGAAGAAAGGTTCTACAGATCTGGAGGTTAAAAAATCAAGATAAGACAAACCATTGTGTTATTAAATAAAGTATTTTCTATTTAAAATTACACTAACTTGCGCTCAAATTCAAAGAAAATTTGTAAGTTTTGTTAATTATATCAATATTTCAAGTTATTTATTATTTATTAATGAATAAATTTTCTGCTGAAAAGCTTAAACTGAAAAAGTTATCTATTTTACAAAACAGGTATAGTACAGTGCGATCGAAAATTATTGAACGACGCGTAGTTTTTCAATACTTACACCTCCCCCGAGTTCAGTAGCAGTGCGTGCGCATTTTGCTTGTGAATTGTCATTTTTATTGCTTTCGTTTCGTGTGTTCGTTTCTGGTTTCAAGACTAAATGGTACTAATCAGTTGCTTTATTAGATGAAACAATTAAATTATACTGTTTTGTGGGAAGATAGCAAGTGTGTTATTTTATGTCACAGTGGAGAAGGATACATTTATTATGGAAGCCTGCTTTCTATCCGGAGAACGTGACGAAAATGGCGTTTGGCAGTGCTCATATCGTTCTTGCTTCAATCGGTTTCAAGAGCAAATGAAATGCTATGAAACAACAAACAGACAGCGCATGTAATGGAAAGTTTAAGGACAGGGCATTTGTGTATATGAAAGATATTGTATAGAATATTCAACATTGGATGTATGCAAGTTCCAATAAATTATTAAAATTTTTGTCGCGTCGAAAAGACTGAGCAAAATGCTGTTTCTATAACTGAGTTACTAAATATTTACATTGTACGCCTTTTATACGGTTCATGTCAGAAGGTTTGCAGAAAAGTATTGCATATGCACCCCTACAAAGTGTCAAACGTTCAAGAGATGTTGCCAGCAGATTTTGAAAAGCGTCAACAATACTGTACATGGTTTAATGAAAATCTCAACAATCATGACATTTGAGATGAGCCATTTTGCAGCGATAAGCATGGTTCCATCTTAGTGGCTACGTAAAGTCCCAGTACGTAGTCTATCGAAAATCGTCATGCATATAAGGCGACCTCATTATATTCCCGTAAAATTGAGACTATTGTCGATATTCTTTACGATGATGAAGTTCGGCTTCGGTTCTTCCACAACATGGTACAAAATCTCATACAGTACGTGCAGCGTTGAATTTTCTAAGACGAGTTTTTGAATAAGCAGAAATTGCTGGCCACCGCGGTCGCTTGTATCGTTTTAGATAGAATAAACTACAGTATACTGGGAACTCTAATTAATATTAGAAAACTGATATCATTTTCAGAGAAAACAGAATTGAACATTAATATCTGTTACTGTTCCTAATTTTTAGGCGTTTATTCACTTCCTAGATTTTCATGTTAATAAATACAGATTGACGGTGGTCACACTTCCGTTAGATTTAGTGACAGAACGGCGTGAATTATTTATATTACAGTTAGCAACTTGCGATTTCTGATAGTGCCTTAAAGCGATCGGATTTTATGGAACCGTGATACATATGTAATTAAAAATTTTAAATACCAAGATTGATGGTGGTTTACTTTTAAATCATCAGAGCTCCGTCATCCATTTTATCAAGATGGTTAGAATATACATATGTTGTCCGATTAATGTCCACAATTAAGAGAAAGAGACATTTTCGTTGTCACCCCTACCGCGGGTTCGAAAAATCCAAGAAAAATTTTCATTATCTCCGCCACCTTTCTTTAAGCAACCTGTATTGACCTTTTTGTTTGTATCTTCGTTTAAAATGGCATTTATAAATGGCAAAGACCCACTTCGAAGAGCTGTAATTTCGGTTTCTTATCCTGAACAATGAATTAAAACAGGTTACCGAGTTTTGCTTATAAAAAGTTATTATTCAGTTAGAAAAATTTTCCAAGAAATAAATCATACCATCCGAAAGTTTCGCTGAATTTATGTTTTTCGCAGCTTCTAAATTTATTTCATTAAATATTAATATCTCAATTTAAATTTCCTTTCGCAATTTAAAATTCAGTTTCGTCCAGAAAAGTGTAATCGCGTTTGTAATGCACGGTTGAAGTTTTAATCAATAAATTCATTGCACCCGTAGGTACCCAAGGCACCTTTTAATCCCGAACTTGAATTAATTATTGCTTTCATTATGCAAATTAACTCAATTGATTTAATTAATAAAATGCAGTTTTCGGAATAGATTAGAGACTCAGACGTGTCGGATAATCAAGCAAGAAAGTAATTTAAAACAGCTCAACTTGATTTAAGCGAGACCTTGGAGACCACCGTTATTTGTTAATCGGTTAGATGTTATATTCGGTAGGCTAAAATTAATTATTTACACTATTCAGTAGTTGGAAAATATCGCGATAACAATATCGATACTTTTTCAAAAAGATATAGCGATACTGATACACGATACTTTTTTTCAGAATATATCGCAATAAAGATAGTCGATACTTAAAAACGTATTGCTATACTTTTAGCGATATCTTTCCGTTAGGGAACGGAGAGTAAAAAATAAAAAAATATGCTTCAACTAGGTACTTTAATTTTTAAACAAATGCTTAATAGTTAATAATATTATTAAATGGAACTAAAAAAAATTCAAAGTTGCAGATAAGCTTTATTCGCGTTTAAAAGTAGCTGCATTTTGAAATTATCATCCGTTAGTCCATGTCATTTATCGCTCAACACCGAATTAGCCGCACTAAAAAGTCCTTCAACCGAAACGCTTGAAGAAAGGGTTGTATTATATTTAAGGAACAGTTCTTTTATGTCTTTAAAACCTGATCCACAAAAACTTTTTAAGGAACGGTGCTTAAAAGACAACTGTTAAAGTTTAAAATATTTCAAGCAATTCGACAGTAAGATAATGTATTGAGTATTGTTACTGTTAATCTTCTCTATGGAAAGGAATAACAGCTTAACAGACAGCCTCAGGGTTTCACGTTTTACCCAATATTTACATTCCTATCTATAAATAGTATACATATACCTAAACGCCTTCACAGGTTCAGGAACTTATTTATTTAGTTTGATTATCTAAAATGTAGCAGCAGAATAGTATCGCAAATCCGCGATAATCGATTATTTAAAAAATTACTGCAATACTGATATTCGATACTTTTTTTGAAATGTATCGCGATGCGATAATACATACTCAAAAACTATATCATACCAGTATCGATACTAATATCGCGATACTTTCGATCACCGACCGCAAAAATGCATATCATTGAAAAAATGTTCAAAATCATGGCACTTGGACTCCCTTCTAAATCAGTCGTCCACAGTTGGTTATTGTGATTTAAATTTTAAATCCCTGACATTTTATAAAGTAAAGTTTTTTCATTACAAGATTTTAATTCAAAAATCCATACCAAGAGTTTTAATTACCGAAGAAAACAATAAATTTCGAGGTTATTTAAAGTTGTTTAATGATTTTAGATTTGACTGGTGTTAAATATTTTCTAAGTCATAGAAACTAGGGACCCCGGTGGAGCAGTGCGAATACACGCTGCCACTCGAGGTCACAGTGAAATGCGGCCGATCGGTTGGGGTGTTCGGATCCCGGTTGAAACGACCGCATTTCACTTAGTTAAGCTTAGGGTGCATGTTGCATGAATGACTAGTATATAAGGGATACCCGCATCCCCCTGAAATATGCGAAAGCTGTTCCGGGGGGGTTAGTATGCATAAAAAAGTCATAGAAACTAGAAGTGATGAAAAAAAATTAACTTTTTTCTTGTTGTTTTCGGAAAGAGCGATCTCTGGAAAAGGGTTTCATTTCACAATTGGCCAGTCCCAGTAATGTTCGATTTTAGGTAAATTTAATTTAAAATAAAAAACACGTCAGTTTGTCAAGGGGGAAGTTTAAAACCGTTAGTGATAGGATTTTAGGATTCACTCCCTCACTCCCAGCTACTGCTCCTTCAAATCTTCAAATAGCATACCCTACCTTGTTATACATCAATTTAAAGGTAAAAAATTCTAATCTACTGATTTTAAAAAAATTGTCTTCGATTGATCCGTTTAGGAGATAAAGTCAGAAGGTATAAAATAAAAAGGGAAGTAAATTACTGTTATAAATAATAAATTATAAAAATTCATTTAACTAAATATTCAAAATGTGCTTCACTATTGGTGGGACAATATTACAGTCTATTTTCGAACTCTTCGCAGACTTTCAGAAATGTTTCTTGGTTAGTTCGTCTGCATTCTTCCGTTACACTTTTGTAAACTACCGTATCAAATAACCCCTCAAGAAAAAGTCAAGGGGCTTCAACTTGGAGATCCTCCTACCAATCCCTTTTCCGGGTAATCTTTAACCCAGCCATTGTCTTACAGGTAATGCAAACTGTCCTATTGAAAATGCAAATTTAGTTCAATCAGCATCACGTTTCCTACTTTATCGATTGGTTTTCTACAGACTGTATAATAAGTGGATTAATTTACATACATACATCAATCTTTTCAGGTAACTGAGACTAAGACTATGTTGAAACACAAGAGGATTTTCATTGTTCCAGAACCTACAATTACGTTTATTGACAAAACAGTTCAAATACAATGTTATTCATCGCTGAAACAAGTATTTTTTTAATAAAAATTTGATCATTTTGAATTCTCGGGAACATTACTTCACCAAATTTAATTCTTCTGGCATAATCTCTGAATTGTTGCCGGATTTGTATTTTGTAGGGCAAACGTGTGTTCAATTCTAGCACTTTACTTACGGAACCATCTGAAATCTTCTGTCAACTTTGCCACTTTTGAAATGGAGTTGGTGTAGCACCTCAATTTGCGATGCTTCACGCAGAATTCTCGGTTGCTTATTTATTTCATTGCATACTGACCCGGTTTCTTCAAATTTTTTGTACTAAGTCTGTGATGAGGTGGTGGCCAGACCCGGATTAGCCTTTAAGGTAAAACGGCTTAACCCATCCGCTTTCCGCGACGGAAATAAAAATAAAAATGCATAGATTACACTTAATTTTTTATTATTTCAACACCTTTGAAATCAATATACTTGGACTTTTTTCCAAGTAGCCTTTCGGCCCACGAAGGCAAAATTCGGCGCTGGTGGTGGCTTATGTTTTTGTCAGGATGTCTTTCGATAAAAACTCGAGTTGTCCTACAAGCACAAGCATTTTCAGACGCGTAAATAAAATAGACTTCTCTTCTTTGCTGTATAGTATACACCAGGGACTTATTTTTTGTTTTTACCCATATTTTCGTTATTACTATTGATGAAACTGGAACTCTTAAGTCTGGAAGTTGAAGAATTGTCACACTACCCGGGAGGTGGTATATTTTTGTATACCACTTTTCTCCCTATTTCGCCCTAAAGTAATCAATCAAGTACTTTTTATTTTAATATCGACTTATTTAAACAAAACAATTGAAAATTGAGTAATGTAATATAAAATTATGAAGAAGTAGGAAGCCATATATTCTTCTTCTTCTAGTGCTTCTCAATTTCTGAGGTTAGCTATCATTAGGGCTATCTGTATTTTTGAAGTTAATCAAAGACTGAAAGAATAAAAGCTTTCAAGAGTATTTGGAAAATTTAAGCCCTACCGTGGAAATAAACTACGCCTTGTGGAGAGCAACAAAAAGGATCAAAGACCACCATCAACAAACTCCCCCAATACGCAAAGAAGACAACAGCTGAGCACGCACAGAATTGGATAAGGCAGGTGTTTTTGCTCAGTATCTTAATAAAGTTTTTCAACTCTACCCTCTTCTTTAACACCAGAGGAAGACGCTGAAATAAAGAATTATCTCTATACCCCATATCAATTGGCCCCACTACCAAAACTTTTCTCAGTCAAGGAAGTTAAAGATATGATTAAATATGATATACATCCAAAAAGGCTCCTGGCATTGATCAAATAACAGGAAAGATAATCAAAGGACTTCCTCGCAAAGGCTTTGTCGTGATTACAATCTTATTCAATTCAGTCCTGCGTGTGGGGTACTTCCCGCTACTCTGGAAGGTGGCTCAAGTGATTCTTATATTAAAACCTGGGAAACCACCCAATGAGGCTGCTTCTTACAGGCCAATTAGTCTACTATCCATACTTGGTATACTATTAGAAAAATTGCTAGCCAACAGACTTACACCAATCATCGAAGAATTGAATCTGATTCCGGCACATCAGTTTGGTTTTAGAAGGGAGCATTCAACCATACAGCATGTCCATCGCGTAGTCAACTTAATTAATCAATCCTTTGAAGAAAAAAGCTACTGCACGGCAGCTTTTCTTGACGACAGCCAAGCTTTCAATAAGGTGTGGCACGATGGCTTGCTGTATAAATTAAAAAGCTCGCTACCACACTCATATTATATTATAATTAAATCATACTTAGAAGAAAGATACTTTCAGATAAAATATGATCAAACGCTCACTGAAATACATCCAATTAGATCAGAGGTACCACACGGGAGCGTCCTCGGGCCTCTTTTGTATATCCTTTTTATAGCAGATATGCCTACCAACGATCAGTCTCTCACAGCTACATTTGCGGATGATAAAGCAATCCTGGCGAAACATAAAGACCCAGTAATAGCCGCAAGAACGCTACATAATAACTAAATGTCATCAAAAAATGGACCAAGAAATGGAGAGTTAAAATAAATGAGTCTAAATCATTGCACATTACGTTCACGAAGTGTAGAGGCAACTTTTCACAAGTTTTCATTAACAACAATCCATTACCACAAGTAACAGAGGTCAAATATCTTGGAATGCACCTTGACAAGGGTTTAACACGGAAATCGCATATTTGGAGTAAAAGAAAACTTGGCATCAAATTTAGCAAGCATTACTGGTTACTGGGCAGAAAGTCCAAATTGTTACTCAGGAATAAATTGTTAGTATTCAATGTTGCGTTCAAACCAATTTGGACTCATGGCATTCAACTCGGGGGAACTGCAGTCAACATCAACATCCAAATTATCGAAAGATATGAGTCAAAAGTTCTACGTGCCATGTGCGACGCTCCTTTTTTTTGTGAAAAATGTTGACATATTGAGTGATATGAAAGTGGACACAGTTAAGGAAACTATTAGAAAGTTTAGTGAAAAATATCTGAATAAACTAGAACATCATAGTAACTTCCTAGCAATAAACCTTTTGGACAATAGTGAAAACATCCAAAGACTAACCAGATTAAAGCTCCTTGGCCTGCAACAACTAAATTTTAAGAAAACACTGAGTTAAGGTCACTGAACCCTAACTCACATGTATACTTGTCAACACACAATTCACATCTCAAATTTGCTTATCGTAAGTCTTTATAGATTGCAAATAGTTAATAAATTAATAAAAAAAAATTCTACGAGAAGTCATTCTATTAGATATTACCTAACCAACAGCGGCGAAAGCTTTTATTAGGAAAGTAATTTTGCTAACGACTGATTGTTTTCATATATGAAATACTTCTGACTGTATCTCCTAAACCGATCGATCGAATACAATTTTTTTAACGGAAGTAGATTCAGATTTTTACCTCTAAATTGATGTATGGCAAGGTAGGGGGTGCTATTTGATGATTTGAAGGGGATTTGGATGTGAAGCAGTTGTTTTGTTGTTGTTTGATTGAACGAGATCTAGGACGCGGTTTTCCAAATATCTCTTCGCTTGTAACTTTGCCACTTTTGGAATGGAGTTGGTTGGATCCATAACGAAATCACCAAGTGTTTCAATTTGCGATGTTTCATTCAGAATTCTCGGTTGTTTATTTACTGTATTATATACGGACTCGATTTCTTAAAATTTTCGTACTAAGTCTATGACGTACTGGTGCCCTACGTATTCGTCGCGATGTCTTTCGTTAAAACCACTTGTCCTACGAATACAACGATTTTCAGTCCCATAAATAAAGCTGATTTATGTTCTTTGTTATAAAATTTTCTTAGTATTGAATATTTTCCTAAATGAATTATTTTTGATTTTATCTTCTAAACGGATCGATCGAATAGAATTTTTTAACGTTAGGAGATTCGGATTTTGTTATTTTCTATATGAAGTATGATAAGGTCAGCGGTGCAATTTGAAGATTTGAAGAAGTAGCTGGAGGTAAGGAGGTAAATCTTAAAATCACAATCACTAGCGGTTTTGAACTTCCCCCTTGATATACAAATTGACGTGTTTTCTGTTTGAATTAAATTTACTTGAATTGAAAGTCATTGAGACTGGCTAATTTTAAAATAAACGCACTGTATAATACAATAAACACAATCAAACCAAATATTTACTTCGTAAACGGTTGTTATATCGTGACCTTGTCGTATCCAAGCTCGTTTTAACTAAATTAAATGGGTCTGCTTCATAAATTTTTTATCTTGTATTTTGCGGACGTCGCAGAAATGCATGAAAGCCCAGGAGGATCAAATTGGTTACCGTTAAATTTATTAAACGAGAGTACTTTATATTTAATTTACATATTTCCTCAAAGTAATTCTTCTAATAATACCTTTTTATATAACATGATTGAAATTTAAACCTCGTGATCCAATTTCCCCGGACTTAATTTTCTGCACGTGTTGCAAAATACACGTTGCAGTTCATACGAGAACTTGCAAAATCGATTAGTCTAGAATAGGAAACGCCAAATCGGTTCCGGCATGACTATGACCTCAAGCAGAAGGCTTATAGATGTTACACAACACTCTGGGCATTCCGTAAAGGCAACCGCTAAGTTGTTAAGAACACACGGTTGCCCGTTGACCGCAAATTCGCAGGGCCGGAGATCGATTCAATCAACTCTATCAGTTACCGTCAATAAGAAGTTAGTGAAATCGAATTGGCCTCGGAATTTTACATGCAGATATCGCAATCGCAGACAAAAAGGCTTTATATGGGGATATAAAAGGGTTTGTTCGTGGATAACGATCAGTTCGAGTTTCGGTCTCTCAGCAGACATGTCTAACGTTTCAGAAATGGTTTTTAAACTTCTAATGTGCTTTATTTGGTACGTGACTATCTCCGAGCAGACGGAAATGTACGTGAGACGAGCCAGAATGGAAGATCAAGCTTCCTCGTCCTCTGGCTACGCGTATCACTCGGGTTCGAATGGCCCTACGAGTTACGTCCATTTTTCGGGCACTTCTGGGGATATGTCCCATTTCGGATACCCTCCTGTAGCGATTGCTCATTATTCTCAAGAAATTCCCGAGGCGCAGGAAAGTTTCGAGCATTATTATCCCGAATACCACGCCGACTATTTTAATCCCTTATCTGAGTTCCACGACGGCCTGTCTGGATTGGATATGGACTCACTAAAATATGGATACGGATATGGAACGGAACTCGAGGACACTGACTTCACTAAGGGCGAGGGTGAAAAGTACGATACGGCCAAGCAGTCTAGTAACGGCGAGGAGGGCGAGAGCGGATACAAAAGCGGCGAGGAGTACGAGAAGGGATCTGAAGGCAAGCATAACAACGAAGAACATAAAGGATATTACAGCAAAAAAGGTGGCGACAAAGAGGGACATCATGAAGCTTCCGAACATTACGGATCCAAGAACGAAGCCGCTAAAGGTTCTAAAGGGGCGAGTTACAGTGAATCTAGTGGCCATAAAAAGGGCTCTAAAACAACAGGTTATCACAAAGTCTATCATAAGGATGAATACAAAAAGGACCATACGTTTTATGATGAGGCTGACAAACGAGGACATTACGATAAATATGGAAACGCCGATTCGCACCATTCAACTGAAAACGGTGCGTCTGAAAAGGGTGGACACTCCAAAGCAGGTTACCACGAGGACAATCAGGGCCAAAAGGGCTCTTTTGACAAGGGTCATTATGATGCTAATGATGTTAAGTTTCTTGGACAACAAGGCGGAAAGGAATATTACGATCAGCATTCCCAGTTTGGTAACGAAGGAGGAGAGGAAAATGGCAAATCTTACGGATATAAAGAAATTGGACATTTGTAATTACCTATGCTGCATAAAAAGAATTTTTTAAATTTTAAAGTCAGAAGAAATGTTTAACGTGACTGATACGAAATATAAGCATAAGGATAAAATTAAAAATAATTATTTTTATGTGATACGATGTCATTTTGTTAATTATTTATTGTAGTTTTTATTAAATATATTTACATTGAAGCGAGAATTTGTACTAATTTTAAATGTTTGTTAGAACTTTACATTTTATTTAATAAAGAAATTTTTCTTACAAACTTGATCATTGTAATAGTTTTTATTCCTGCTTTAGCTATAGATTTCATGAATTAATTTATGAAAGAAATGTAATAAACTAGTGTTGCTTCCTTATATTCTGAACAGTATTTCTAATTATTTGCTACAGTTTGGTTAATGAAAGCATTCTTTGTACAACACTAAAATTACAGTTTTTATCGAATTCTTACATTACACACTAAAACATTTCAGTTCATTTTAAATTTTAGTTTGTAATATTTTAAATTTATTCTGAAACAAAGAAAGAATTCGTTTATGGTGATTTTATTATAAATTCCTTGAACCCGTGGGCTACGTGCCATGTATTGTTTCGTAACTTTTCTTAAAATAGAAAATAATATACCAGGAGTATTTTTTAAATACGGTCCGTTTGTGAATGAGAGTGAGAATGATGCGTAATTGCCGCAGTGCGCTTGCGCGTCTGCTCCCAGCATGCTTTGCGCGCGTTTAGACGCGATTTGCAGCCGTATTGTCTGTCTGTGTGCTGAGCTGTAGAAGTTTATAATGTTTAAGAAAATCGAGTCGGCCGCCGACTGTGAGATACAAGAAACTTGGAAGCAGCGGAAATTCACCGTCAGATTTGTGAAGTTTACGGTGATAATGCTACGAGCTATGTTCAAGGACGGGCGGGTTAATGTGCATGATGAGCCACGCCCTGGCCGACCTCTTCTGATTTCTGAAGATTTGGTTGGTGATGTGGACAACAAAATACGAGAGGACCGACGATTCACGATTTAAAAGTTATCAATTGAATTTCCACAGGTTTAAAGGTCAGTTTTGTACACCATTATTTCGGAGAAACTGAATTATCGACAACTGTGTTCTCGGTGGGTTCCAAGACTGCTTTCTGACGATCACAAAACAAAAAGATTGGGCTGTGTTTTACTATTGTTTTTGACTCGATACAGTCAGGAAGGACGTGAATTGTTGAACCACGTCATTACAGGAGATGACACTTGTGTGTCTCACATGACCCCTGAGTACAAGCAACAGTCAATGGAATGGCGACACACATCGTCGCCAACCAGAGTGAAAACCAAATAGACAATTTTGGCGCGAAAGATCATGGCAACTGTCTTTTGGGACAGGAAAGGGATTTTGTTAGTGGATTTTATGCCGAGAGGCACAACAATCAATTCTGATGCGTATTGTGTGACCTTGAGAAAACTCCGGCGTGCCATACGAAACAAGCGGCGTGGCCTACTGTCTTCCGGTGTGATGTTGCTCCATGAAAATGTAAGGCGACATGTTTCTGCATAAACACAAGGTCTAATCAAGCCTTTTGGTTGGGAACAGCTGGATCATCCACCTTACAGTCCAGACCTTGCACCAAGTGATTTTTACTTGTTTCGGTACTTAAAGGAGTTTCTTGGTAGTCAACGATTCAACGACGACAAAGAAGTGAAAACTGCAGTCATGGATTGGGCTTTTTCACATGCGGCAGATTTCCTTGACGTCGGAATTCAAAAACTTGTTGAGCGGCATGACAAAATGTTTGAACAAAAATGGAAATTATGTAGAAACGTAGCTAAAAGTATGTAGAACATGGAAAAAATATGTTTTAAAGATATTTACAGTATTTATTTTCTTATTTAAAAACGGACCTTATTTAAAAAATACCCCTCGTACAAAATGTTAATTATACACATAATCCTTTAGACAAATTATACTGTAGAAACTTTAGTTAGTAAAACAGGAATATACTGTTGATATATTTAATAATATTTTTAAAAGAATTATTACTTTACAATTGGTTTTCCTGTAGTAAAACATTATATTTTACAAGCATTTACAAATTCGAGCGGTATTGCAGGAAAAGTGAATCAAAACTGGATAATTCGGCAGGTTTGGTACACTTACAAATTATTCAATTATGATTTGTTTTCTAATATTCAATGTGGTCGAAGATATATTGATTTGAGGAGCAGCAAGCATTTACAAATTCCACGGTCTGTTTAGAGGTTACGTTAAAAATCTAAGATGCATTTAACAAAGGGACTTACCGATGAAATTTATGGTTTTTCTAGTTTTGTTGGAAAATCATATATACAGGGTGACTTTAATAGTTATGCTAATATTTTAAGTAGTGACTGTTCACAAAAAGAATCAGAATCAAGAGAATACAATATACGCAAAATTGCCTTATAAAAATGTTTATAGTTTTTCAGAAACACAATGAAGTTTGAGAGCCGCTGAAAATTATCAAATTGAGCACGCAGCTTTTGAATTATGAGATGTGGCCATTTGAATCAGAGGATTTTAAACTGAGACTAAGAAGGTCCTAATCATAAAATAAATTACATTTAAAGCCAAGTTGTTAAAGGAGATGCTCAAAATGCTGACCAGCGTTGGCAATACAAGCAATACAACTTCTGCACTTTGACGAATTTGTAATGCGGCGTTATTCATTCGTCGCTGGAGTTCTTCAACTGTGTCGACTGGGATATTGTAAACAAGTTGTGTCATGTAATCCATACAAAAAAATTACAAGGATTTAAGTCAGGCGATCTTGGGGCGACAAGATCGGTCCATTGGCCGTAATGGACCAACTTGTCGCCCCCAAGGTCCAACGATTTTGGAACAAGCCGTCACTTGTGCAGCATAATGAGGTGGAGCGCGATCATGGAGATAAAGCATGTTCTGCCGCGTATGTAGCGGAACTTCCTCTAGTAACTCTGGTAGAACATTTTCCAAAAAGTCGAGGTAACCATTACCATTTAACCTTCTAGGCTAAACATATGTGACATTGATGGAAAATGATTGCTGGAAGTGACATTCTCGAATATCATTAGGATTTTCATTACTCCAAATGTGCGTGTTATGAGCGTTGTGAACCCCATTGCGCGAGAAACCAGCCTCATCAATAACTAAGATATTGGCCTCAAAATTTGGATTTTTACCTTGAATATGTTGAAACCATTCGCAAAAATGAACGCGACGAGGTAGATCTCTTGGTTTCAGAGCCAGGACTTTTTGAATATGAAATGGATGTAATTCTTGTTCTTTTAGAGTTGGCCAGACTACAAACTGGGATACTCCTACCTGATTAGCAAGACGTCGTGTATATTTGCGGCTGGTTTTCCACTTCCTGCAAAATCTCCTCTTCCGCATTGAGGATTCGATTCTTATGTTGCCGGCCAATATCGCGTTGTTCCATTGCAAAGGATCCAAAATCTCTGAGGTGTTGAACTATACTCACAAAGGTTCGCGTGTTGGGCAGTCGCCGTAGAAGGAAACGTTGACGGTACAAATCTCGAGCAAGTACAGCATTCCCACGGGCCTCTTCATAAATTAATACTATATTAGTTCTCTCAGAATTGGTAAAATTCATTTTACGGTATTTTTCAAAACGAAGACGTCAATGTGACATTAATAAAAAACAGCCTTCTTTGGTTTTTAATTACTTTTTTCAAAAATACCTGCGGCTATACATTTTTTTTAGAACAATTTCAAGCTCTTTTTTTGACAACTAGCAATTTTTGTGTAAGACGTTACTGGACGAATCGTGATATTTTACCGTCCTCTATTACCAGTTAGAATATTTGCATAACTATTAAAATTACCCTGTATAGCGTATAGGAGCGCAAATTCCCCTCGACGAGTTTTCAAAACTCTGCTAAATAGGTTTCCAAAAAATACATTTATACGAATCCTTACCTTTTAGAGAGTACAAATCTATTTTAGAAAATTGGATATCCGTAGGGGTGATTTTATTTCTTTCGAATGGTGTTCGAAAATTGCTTTTATGCATTATAGTTTCTGGAGGTCAGTCCAGTAATAGTTTTACAATGAATGACGTCATTATATTTCTATTGACTGTAATATTTGCTAATATTAAACCTGTTATTATTTAGCCAGGAAACGATTAACAGTTTGGATTTAGTATATCTAAAACTGAAATTGCACAACGTATATCCTTCGTGATAATTATTGTGCTACCTTAATTATATTAACAAACTTATCCAGATGCAAGTTATGCACTTTACAGTTATGCGTAACTGCTAACTAATCAGCTAAATGTTTATTGTTTATGAGGAAGACTCCATCTGATGTTAGTTTCGTGAAGTTCTGTACTGTTCGGACATAGAAATATGCACTGTATGCAAACGATTTGTTTAGGTCTAACTTCAATTACAACGGTGTTTTAGGTAAGAAGAAGAAGAAGTTAGAATTATTGAATGAGAGAAAAGGAAAAGGTCTCAAGACCTCCAAGTTTGTGATTTAAAATTATATCACAGATCGTTTTGCATTTTGTGCAAAACTTTAATCTAGTAAATTTTCAAACAAATCAAACGGAAATTAACTATTAAGAACCGCTGAATAATTAAATAATAATAAATAACTAATTATTTTTAGAATGGATTAACCATATGCACGTTATTTTAAATCGAAATTATACATTTTGTTGCGATTTAAATATCGGATTCTTCGAATCACTTCTAACAGTTGGTTTATTCCATGCTTTGTCAACTCATTTATTCCTTGTAGTTGTGTATCACCTGTGCTGTACGCTTAAAGTGTTCCAGATATAGAGGACCTACAACCTAGTGTGGGCCTCAAACCAGGGAAAATGCACTTCTACTGCTTAGCATCATTACAATTTAATTAAGCTGTTTTTCAGTTGGTTCTACGGCTTGATTTCTTTGGGGTTGTCTAATATTTTGTGAATTTAAAATGTCAAAATGCAGTTTTATCCGTATTTATGCAAATTGATTTGCACTGATGTGTGTAACCCAAAAAGCTTTTTCATGCCAGTGATCAATATCGAAGCAGGAATCGGCAATAAAATTCAGCGTTTATTTTAGACCAAACGGTGAGGTCGTTAATGTCCATAATGTAATTGACAGGACAACGAGTAGCACTTTATCCTGACGATAGTTTGTGTCGTGTCTTTTTCCAGGCATAAGCGGCGGTCGCTTCCTAATCATTATTTCACCACTTTATATTTGAGGGAAAACAAAGAATGTTCTTGCCTATTTAATTATAAAGGCACGACTGCCCCAAAATGATGAAGAATTGAGCGTGTTAATTGCCTCTTTCTTAATTTCCTTTTAAAACCTCTTTCAACTTATCGTTTGAATAATTTCTCTTGATTTCAAGATAAGTCATCCGAGACTTCTGGTTAATTCCGTAATTAATTAGCTGATATTTTGAGAGCCGTTTGAATTTTTTCGTCCGGCAATTTGTTATGCCTGAAAACAAAATGGCCCGATATACAAATATTTACGATTAGACACGTTCTCGTCTGCTATCTGGGGCGTCCCTTTAATGGGGAAGCAGAGATAAGAGTTGTAATAAATGCAGGATGGTGTAAACTATCCATCAAGTTCATATCAACGCAATATAAGGGTGTATATAAATGGCAGGGTAGAGATAGTGCCGCCTCCCGCGTTTAACCTTGAATGGAGCATTAAACCCCTGAATATTCATGAAAGATAAAAGTAGCGCTATGCATATAATTATGGTTTTAATTAAAAGCTGGATTAGCTTCCTTTTAGACGGCTCAGTTCGTCTTCAAATCTACCTAACAAATGATTTCTAACCGCCTGTTTGCATCTTAAGAGATTTTAAACGGCTTTTTCCGCTAAAGCTCCGGCTTAATGCTGAAAGCAAACCTTTGTTGTGGAAAATAAGACTATTCTGTTCTTAATAAAAAGTAATGAGAGGAAAATTCATTAGATAAGCCAGCCTTTTTGTTTTGACAACAGCATGGCTAATTTTATGCGCATTTTCATATACAGCCGCTGAAAATTGCTTCCAGCACAAAGACGTTCGTATTGGAAAGTATTGCAGCTGAAAATAAAAGAAAATGTTTACTACAATAGCCGTGGTTGCCGCGTCGGTCTTATGAAACAAAAACTCTTGTTCCATTACAAATGTAGGAAAATGCAACGATGATGTTAAAGTTGTCATCTTTTGCTGGCGAATGATGATATGAATGAACGCTTGCAGAGTACCAAGACACGATTATTTATAAATATTTGATCATAACGACAAAGGTTATATTTAGTGCAGTACATGCAAACGTACGAATGAACATTGGAACACAGTCTGTAAAAATAGTATGTAATACCCGTAGCCGGACAGAAAACCCCCGGACAAAAAACCCCCGGACAAAAAACCCCCTGGACAAAAAACCCCCGGACAAGAAACCCCCACAAAACAGAATCTAGGATAAAAAAGCCGTCGAAAAAACAAGCGCGGATTTAATCTGTTTTATAGGGTACGAATTCAGTGTAAATTTATAACGTGCGTATAAATAAAAACGGATTTGCAGTGGCCTTTGGAATTTGAGGGCTTGTCTTCATTTGGTTCACACGGTTAACAAATAATGCTGTCAAATCATAGGTTAGGTTAGGATGTGTCAAACGTCAACGCTAGTATTTGCTATCATTTATAACGTTTCGACTTTTATAGTTCCAGTAACTAGATAAAAATTAGTAAATACAGTTTAATTAGTGGCACCGCGTGAATTAATATTGGTATTTTCGCGTGGGCAAAAAACATTTATGATAACTGTCATTACCACACAGCGTGTGAAGCAAATGAAGACAAGCCCTCAAATTCCGAAGGCCACTGCGAATCCGTTTTTATTTGTACGCACGTTATTTAGCTTAACTCAAATAAATGGCCACAAACAACAAAAACTTAAAATTATCTTTTAATCCTAAAATTAGCTAATAAGCAGAAGGCATACAAAAATTTACAAATTCGTCTAAAGCAGCTGTGTGTATTGAGGGGGATTAAATATTGACAAAAATAACTATTTTT